>PVHP010004640.1:0-69900 GCA_004024765.1 Zapus hudsonius | reverse complement strand
AAGCAGAGCTGATGTGGGGTGTGATGGTACTGCTAGATAAACTGAAGTGGCTTGTTTTTCCCCCAAGAAATTGCGAGGCAGTTGAGACAAAGGAATAATGATAGTGTGAACAAGCAACAAGAATAACAAATATATTTATTATTATTTTGTATCTGCATTTGACGCCTCAGGCTGTCAGCAAGAGGTGATATTCCAAATACAGAAGCACCTTTGCAAAGACGTGAGCTCAAGGGAAGGGGGAAGGGGGAAGAGGGAAATGAAATGTTAGCGTCCACCATCTCGTTCTCTCTGTTGTCCTGTTACTCTAGATAAGGGACTGAAGTGAAGGAAATGGTGAGGGTACTGGGGGATTATGGTGCCCTGGAGAAAGAAGGCCTGACACAGTGAAGTACAGGAGCCTTGAGCTAACAAAAGCTCAGAGTCCCTGGAGTAGAAGGGATCAATTAAAGCTGGCTTGGGCCTTCTAAGGACTTTGTTCTCCACTCCCAGGCCCAGAGCTTGGGCTCAAGTGTCTAAATATTGGTAGGAATGCTCACAACCCATTTTTCTCCATAGGGAGACCACTGTCCACAGCACAACACTTGTACTGTGAGATGTTGCTTGTATTTAAACTGAGCCATCTGGCTTAGGGACTTCCATTATCTCATCAAGCCAAATTTCTTCTCGCTTGCTTGTAATTCAGTTAAGCCTTTAAGGGTGCAAATTGGCTTTTATCATGTCTGTCTCTGTGTCTTTATTTAGTCTGATGGGGTTATAACTGACTGGACCCAATCCCTGTTGCTGAGGGGTTTTACCAGAGTTCATAAGCAGACTCAAAATACCACACACATTCTCCTGGGGTATGAGGGACTTAGTAGCATCTTTGAGATGCTTCTATCAGAAGGCTTTTTCCTGGGCAAGGGCACCTCCACTTAGAGGCTAAGGGATTTATAAGGAGGTCAGATTAGCCAGGTCAGGAAACTGCCCATATAGGAGTGGATGGCAGGGTACTGTTTTAGTCATGGTTTTCTAGAGAAAAGAACCGATAGAGTGAATTGTATTTAAAAAGGGATTTATTGAATTAGTTTACTGCAGTCCCACAATAGCAGTCTGCAGTCCTGAGAGTCAAGGAACCAGTAGCTGCTCAGTCACGTGGCTGGGTGTCTCAGCAGTCCCAATCCAGCACTGAAGGCCTGGAGGATTCCTGGAGAGCTGCTGGGCTTCGGTCCACGCTAGAAGGCTGAGGGAACTGGGTTCCAGTGCCAAGGAAGCATAGCCAGCAGGATGGGTGCTGGGGCAAGTGAAGGCATCACCAGCAAGCGGCACCAGCATCTAGGCTGGGGGGGGGGGAGACCCTCTACTCCCAGAGCTTCCTTACATGAAGTCCCCTTCTGGGTGAGCTGCTCACTCTGGGGGAGAGGCTCACTCCAGAGGAAGGGCTTCCTCCTTCTGGGAAACAACCTCAGAGACCCACCCAAGATTACTGTGGATTGCTAAACAGATCAGGTTGATAACAAAATTTAACCATCACAGGTGCCTAAGGCTCTTAGTAGAAGAATGTAGCACATGCTCAGTAAAGTAAAATATATTTCTCATTTCACAGGCTGTTCTTTCTCCTGTCATACCCAGAGAGGCTGAACCAGAAGAAGAAAGAAGAGCGAAACCACCAGCACAGGCTAGTCCTGTCCCATCCTCCTCTCTGCAGGGGCCCTGATGAGGCCCAGGCAGGGCAGAACCTAAGGAGAGGGAGAGAAGGATGACAGCATGACTCTGCGCTCATATGAGTGAGCACCTGCATATAATTCATGAGTTTCAAGATATATCCTTGGCAACCTCACGAGTGTCAAAAAAAATAATGAAACTGAGCCAGGTGGGGTGCATACCTGTAATCTCAGTACCTAGCAGGTGGAGGCAGGAGGATCAGGAATTCAAGACCAGCCTGAGCTACATAAGACTCTGTCTCATAAACAAAAACTAAAACAAACAAAAGGAACTCCATGTTTCTTTCAGTTTCTGTGTTTGTTCAGCAAAACTATAGGAAGGGGCTGGAGAGATGGCTCAGAGGTTAAGGTGCTTGTCTGCTAAACCTAACAACTGGAGTTTGGTTCCCCAGTACTCATGTGAAGCCAGATGCACAAAAGGGGTGCATGCATTTGGAGTTTGTTTGCAGTGGCTGGGGGCTCTGGTGAGCCCATTCTCCCTCTGACTCTCTCTCTCTCTCTCTCTCTCTCTCTCTCTCTCTCTCTCTCTCTGCTTCACTCTGGTTGCAAATAAATTTTAAAATATATATTTTTAAAAAACTATAAGTGCAACTATAGTCTGATGGTATTTTGATCTTAACTCATTTCTATTGCTAATCATGAAGTTAAGAATTTAAAAAATGAAACAGCTTTGGAAAGCCCCAAATTACACCAATTTTGCAAATGGAGAGTTTCAAAATGTCCAATTTATGCTGGGTGTGGTAGTGAACGCCAAGAATTATAGCAATCAGGAGGCAGAAGTAGGAGTGCTGTGAGTTCAAAGCCAGCCTGGGACTGTGGGGTGAATTCCATCCAGGTCAGCCCATGTTAGAGTACGATCCTGCTTTGTTTTTTTTTAAATCCTACATAGCCTTTTGGTTCTGAACTCTAAGCAACTCATTGCTGCTAAGAATTAAGCATGGCAATTTCTCAATGCCAGCCTTCATGCTGATGTACCTCCAGGTCACCGTCTGGTACTACAGGGACTTAGTTAATGTATGCTGTTTGACAACTAATTGGTATGATACTAATAGTATGATTCCTCAGACTCTACTAGGAGTATAGTTCCCCCAGAGTCATTTATTCTGATCAAAATGAGTCAGTATCAAAAAGGAAAATTACCGGGACATGGAAAGAAAAGGAATCCCTCACTCTGGAGTCTGGTTGAAACCCCTCACCAGCTGAGAGTCAGGAATTCCAGCACAGTTAACAACATTTGCTGTGAAGGTTGCCAACATGGAGACCCACATTCCATTTACATAGCCATATTCTCAAATAACAGTGTTACAAAAGCAATGAATCATGTGTAAGGCCTGAACATACATGACGTTGTATATGGCCTTACTTATTTCCTACTTAATTTATGACACTCACCAATAAGACCATTAACTTTTGTGTACAATGGAAACATCCTGATTTCCCTTACTCTTATTTTCTTTTTTGTTTTTGTTTTTTTCTTTTTATGTATTTATTATTTATTTGCTCCCTTACTCTTTTAAAAATATATTTTCATGAATTTATTTGAAAGCAGAGAGAGACAGAAGCAGACAGAGAGTATGGGCATGCCAGGGTCTCTGGCCACTGAAAATGAACTCCAGAAACATGTGCCACCCTGTACATCTGGCTTTGCACTAGGGAATCAAACCTGGGTTGTCAGACTTTGCAGGCAAGTGTCTTCACCACTGAGCCATCTCTCCATCCCTTCCCTTACTTGAGGTAGGGTCTCACTCTAGCCCAGGATGACATGGAATTCACTATATAGTCTCAGGGTGGCCTCAAACTCACAGTGATCCTCCTACCTTAGCCTCCTGAGTGCTGGGATTAAAGGCTTGCACCACCACGACCCAAGCTAATAAAAACTTTGAAAAAAAGAAAAGAATTATACTCTTCATATGCTATGTGAAAATGAATGACTTAATTTTACTGCTGGGCAAAGATGGAACTATATAATCGTACAGGTAGTTGCTCCAGCTGGAAAACTAAAATACAATAGCTTATACTTTCCGTTGTATACAAGTGAGTTGATTGTTTGTTAGGAATATATGGCAAGCAAAAGTTAAATCAGAAATGGCGAGTTGCAGATAAAGAGCCGAACATCAACCCGACACTGACCATCACCCAGCAGAAATGACCTGAGCAGCCCTGCTGAAGGGTGGGAGAAATAAATGGTGAATGGCAGACAGGGCATTTACCAACACCCAGAAGGAAGGATGGGGATGCTGGCCTCTGGAGTGAGGCTTCCAGAATCAGTATGACTACCCACCATAGGCATTTTTATGCCATGGGTACAGTAGTGACTTCTGTTTAAGTCTGAAGATTTAGGGTGTGCCAGACACCCTAGGAAATGGTTTTCCTTTCAAGTGCACACTGTTTTCAGCCCTTGGGTTATAAAAATGCTTTGGGGAGAGGGGGGCGGCTTACCCCATTCCTAGAGTCAGCTCTCATAACAACATACTTATATTACAGTAGGGAGACATTCAACTTTATTTATCTATTTTAATTTGCAAGTAGAGCTAAAAGAGAGACAGACAAAGAGAATGGGTACGCCAGGACCTCCAACCACTGCAAATGGACTCCAGATGCATGAGCCACCTTGTGCATCCTGCTGTATGTGGGTACTGGGGAACTGAACTGGGGTTGTTAGGCTTTGCAGGCAAGTGCCTTAACCACTGAGCTATCTTTCCAGCCCTGACCTGAAACTTTTTAAAACCCATTTTTACACAATCCTATTAAGCCTAAATATAAGAGCTGTTGAATGTCATTACAAGGAGTTCCACGGCACTTCGTGTCTTTCTGTTTCTTTAAATAATCTGTGTGTGTGTGTGTGTGTGTGTGTGTGTGTGTGTGTGTTGTGTGTGTGTGTGTGTGTGTGAATGTGTGTGGGTGTATTTCAGTTTTGTGAAAAATAGACAAAAGAATTGGAAGTGCTGTTTTTAATCACTGGAAGTTAAGGTTTCATTTCAACAAGATATATTTAGTATAAATTGTGGAAGTTTTATTTTTCTACTAGAAGTTGATGTGGTGCATTGTATCGAGCTTGTTGGCAGCAAGCCTCTAATTAGTATTTGATTTTTGTTTCAAATAAATAAATACACACACACACAACTGCATCAGGTCACATTTGCAAAGGAAAATCAGCCAATTGAAAAAACTCACACACACACACACACACACAAAAAAAAAAAAAAACTCAGTGTAATTAGTGTTCCAGTGAGGCTTTCCTATCTGTGTATATTAATATGGATTAATGCTGATTAGGAGGAGCAGTGAAGTTTCTGGATGCAGCTCTCTGGGGGTGAGGCTGTAGCAGCACTGGGCTTCTGATACATGAAACCATAGTCCACACTAATCCTCCTATCCATTCCCATTTCAGCCCTTAGCTATTTTTAGGGCAAAGAATTTGAGACTTCACACCAGAGAGTAAATCTAGTGATGGATGTGAGATAGAGAGTTCATGGAAATTCTCTTCCCACTCAACACACATCATTACATTAAGGCAAAATGGACTTGCCTCAGGGACAAAATAATAATGCTCCTACTGGTGATGATGATGAAAGCCAGGCGTGGTGGCGCACACCTTTAATCCCAGCACCTGGGAGGCAGAGGTACAGCCTGGAACTACAGAGTGAGCTAAGTCAGCCTGGGAGAGAGAGAAGAGAGAGAGGGAGAGAGAGAAAGAGAGAGAAGAAATGACAGGGAAGAGGAAAAGGACAGTAGTTTGAAGGTGAAGTCTGATCTTTGGCTGAATACCATTTGGCCCATGGAACCAGCTCCCAGTCCTGACTCACAGCTGGAATAGTAAAACTACAAGGAGGTATTGAAACACTTAGTGGTGATATTCTACATGAAGAGATCAAGATAGTATGGTTTATGGTCCCATACAAGTAGACCAAGCATCTTAAAAAGAGAAAAGAGGAGCTGGGAAAATGGATCAGTGGATCAAAGTGCTTGCTTGCAAAGTCTGCTGGCCTAGGTTCAATTCCCCAGTGTCCACATGCAGCCAGATGCAAAAAAAAAAAAAAAAAAGTGCCACATGCATCTCGCACACATTTGCAGCAGCAAGAGACCCTGACTTGCACACACACTTGTACAAATAAATAAAATATTCTTTAAAAATTATTTTCCAAGGTGAGAGAAAAAATGAATGTGCACACCAAGGCCTATAGCCACTGTAAGTGAACACCAGATGCATGCACCAGTTTGTGCATCAGGCTTTATGTAGGTACTGGGGAATTGAATCCAAGTCCTTAGGCTCTAAAGGTAAGCGCCTTAACCACTGAGCCATCTCTCCAGCCCCAATATTAAAAAATAAAAAGAGAAGAGTCATTGTAACCAATATTTCCCAGGTTGTACCCCACAACAGTCTCTGCAAGGGGAGGGGCTTGAGGATAATAACATCCTGGTTCTAACTCATCCTCCCTCATGGCTGAACTCCAAGGTGCCAGTATATCCTTCTCCACTAGCTTTGGGGGTTAAAATTTTATTAAGTTAATCTCCAGTTTAGCATCACTGAATGGGAGTCTTCTTCCCATAATACTTTCAAGAACCCAGAGTGTCTTGCTTTCTCTTTGCTGGTCAAAATTCAGACTCAGCACTTCATGTTGTTGGCTGTTCCATGCTGAAATTGTTTGCTCCGCGCTAAAATTGGTTGTTTCGTGCTAAAATTGTCTTGGGCTCTCAATGTGGTCTTTTCTGACTTGATGTCTTTTTCCACACGTACACTTCCCAATTACGCCTTGAATCTTCATCATGCTGTGAGTGGCCCTTGCCTAATAGGTCTGTCTGTCTGTCTGTCTGTCTGTCTGTCTCTCTCTCTCTCTCTCTCTCTCTCTCTCTCTCTCTCTCTCTCTCTCTCTCTCTCTGTTTCTTCTTTTCTTTTTTTGTGACCTGGAATTCACTATGTCACTATATAGTCACAGGGTGGCCTCAAACACATGGGGATCCTCCTCGTACCTCAGCTTTCCGAGTACTGGGGTTACAGGTGTGTGCCACCACACCTGGCTTTTGCCTAATCAGTTTTACACTGTGCACTCGGTTCAGGTGATCTCTGCAAGTCTTACCTATCTTATTTCACGTTCTCGCCTTCCTTCCCTTTCCACCAAGATGAGTTTCCCTGTCAGCTGACCTCAGTATGCCCAGTTGACTTAAAAATAGAAGGATCCAGATTCTTCAAGGGGCTCAATGGAGTCTGTTTCTTTACCACAGCCTTTAAGTTCCACCTTCCAGAATGTTCTACTGCACCCTTCCTCCAGAACAAAGACGTCCTGTGTGATTTGTGTATGACTCCAAGAGAACACAACAAATGACTTTGCCTGCTGTCTGAGGTGGCTTGCAGTCCCCGCTACTTGGACCCTGATACGCTTCTCCCAGTGAAATGTTTACTGTCTTTTGGTGACGTGACCAAATCCTTCTAAAAACCATTTCCAGAGAGCATGAACTGGCTACAAGTCAGTTGGGACTGTTTTATGGAGCCAGATGCTCTGGAAAGGTCAGTTCTATGGAGTAAAGTTTGTTGAGCTTGGCATGAGACCTTGGTATATCAGATGCCACAGGAATGCCTCAACCTGCTGGTGTCCTCCTGCAGTGGCCTCTACTTTTGAGAAAATCTGGCTGGTAAAGGTATGGGGAAACCAACTGACTGGGTCTATAAGAAGCTAGACAGTCAGGTCTGAGCATCACAGTGTACAGAACCTCCCCCACCCTCTCCCAGGGCCCCACCCTAACCCACAGATGTCGCTGACTCATGTTTATGCAAGGAAGCCTCTTGCTCCTTACAAGATTCTTGTCTCTCCTTCCCTCCTGCTCTCAGTCTCTCCAGTAAGATCAGAGATGCATGTGGAACCTTCCCTTCTCTCTTCCAGAAGCCACAATGACTAGGATGAAACCTGGCTTGGACATGACCATAGCCATGGCCACCCCATTGCTCTGGGCTCTCCATTTCCTTCCCAGGGTCTTGCCAGTCAGCTTGGGAGGTGGTATCCCAAGCCTGACAGGCTTCAAGCAGCTCCCTCCAGAAGGAGTTCTAGGCAAAAGTTTGGCCTTGGAAAACTGGGACTGACAGGCCCACACATCCCCAAACCTATCACCTTTCAGAAGTTGATACTGAGGCCTCTGGATTTAAATTTCTAAGGTGGCCCTTATCAACAAACAGACCTGCTTGAGTGACTTCCACAGCAAAGGCAAGATGGAGCACTCTTAGTACACCTGTGAGTGTCACTTCTTTTCTAGATGAGCACTTATCACAGGTTGGTGTAAGCCTTATTTCCCCAGCTGTAAAGTGGAAGAAATAATATGTGTGATGTGCTTAGAATTTTGCCCTGCCCAGTAGTCCAGAGCCCCAAACATTACAAATTAAGAAAGAGAATGGAACCTGGCCTGGTGGCACATGCCTTTAATCCCATCAGAGGTAGGAGGATTGCCGTGAGTTCGAGGCCAGCCTGAGACTACAGAGTGAATTCCAGGTCAGCCTGGGCTAGAGCGAAAACCAAAAAAAAAAAGAGGAAAGAAAGAAAGAAAGAAAGAAAGAAAGAAAGAAAGAAAGAAAGAAAGAAAGAAAGAGAGAGAGAGAGAGAATGGAGCCCATTGGACTGAGCTGAGAAAGGTAAGGACAATCCTCCAATTTAGGATAATTCAATTTATGCTGGTTCAACATCATTTCTGCCGAAAGATCCACACTCAGCTAAAAGGATGCTTGGAATTTTAAGTTTGGGTCTTTTCCTGGGCTTATAATGCACAATCTGATCTTCTCCCTTTATATTAATGACTTTCATTTGTCTGTGACAATATGCCTGATGAAATCAATTTAGGGAAGGAAGGGTCTAATTTGGCTCATGGTTTTAGGGTCTTCGGTCCATCATGGTGGGGGAGGTATGGCAACAGGAGTGGGAGGGAGGTTGTTGGTCACATTGCATCTGCAGTCAGGAAACAGAAATGAATGTTGGTATTTAGCTGGTTTCCTATTTTTTTGTTTGTTATTCAAGACAAGATCCAGGTTATGGTATGGTGTCATCCACATTTGGGGTGGGTGTCCCCTCCTTAGTTAAATCTGTCTGACGCACCTGGAAGTATGTCTTCTGGGTGATTTCAAATCCAATCAAGTTGACAACAAAACTTAACCATCATACCCCTGAAAACTGTGGCTCCCTTTCAGCTTTGCGGCCCCAGCTGGGGGCAGCATTCTACAGTGAACACAATGAGTTTATTTAATAGGACATAACTCTGTCATAAGTAGAGCAGTATCTGTAGAGCCTTGACTTTGGGAATCAGAGAAACAGTCACAGATTTCAAGGCAAGTCTGCTATTCTCTCAAGAAGTGTTGTCTGTCTCCACAGGACAGTCCAGGCCTTCCATAGCAGAGCGATTCCCAGCCCTGACTAGACATCAGAATACTGGGCTTCTTTCACCCAGAACATATTAAGGAGATGTGGCAGTTAAACTAGATGGTCTGGGGCTTGAACCCAGGCATAGTTATTTAAGAATGTTCCCCACATCAGTTGTAGGCTTGAGAACCACTAGCTGCAATTATAATTATCAGTTATTTACATGAATAATTATCATTTGGTATGGTTTTTCCTCCCTGCCTTTATTAAGCTGAAACTTTATTATTGATAATGATTGTCTCAATCTTTTTTTAAATCTTTTTTGCTACTAATTAAAGAGTTTAGATGTACTATTAAGTCCTCTGACTTGAAGATATTTCCATGTTGTAGTGGTTCAGAAGATGTAATCTCTGATTCTTCCAGGGAAGATGAGATATTTGTAAAATCACAGAACGTGGTCTCTATTAGGGATGAGGGTCCCTACACTTTGATGAATGGAATTATCTGGTTGTTTATGAATCTTTGTTAACTAATACAGATCCAAACAAATTAACAAAAACAGAAGGGTTCTTCCTTCATTGTATGGTTTGGTACCTTCCTTTCCTCATCTAAGCAAAAAGACAAGCTTAGATGCCCCCCATCAATCTATCACGGTGAGATGGGATGGGAAACACAGGTAGACTCGGCTGCCTAGTGCTATTCTGTCAGGTTAGCTCCTGTCAGCACCTCACTCCCACCTTTGTGGTCGAGGAAGTGACTCCAGCAGTGTGTGCTTCCTGGGTCAAGTATTATCCTCAGACTTTGTCACCTTCTTCTAACTTCTTCCCTTATTTCCTCACTGCACACGGTCCTTGGTTCTTGTGTGGTAGAACTTCCCTTCTTCCTCTCTTTGATTTCAGTTTCTGCTTTCTTTTTCAAAATGCCACCCAGAGCTGGGTGTGGTGGTCCACATCTTGAATCCCAGCACTCGGGAAGCAGAGGTAGGAGGATCACCAGGAGTTCGAGGCTACCCTGAGACTATATAGTGAATTCCAGGTCAGCCTGGGCTAGAGCGAGACCCTACCTTGGGAAAACAAAACAAAACAAAAAAAATGCCACCCTGGCTGAAGAGATGGATTAACAGTTAAGGTGTGTTTGCCTTCCACAAAGAAGGACCTAAGTTCGATTCCCCAGGGCCCATGTAAAGCCAGATACACAAGAGGGTGCATTTGTCTGGAGTTCATTTGCAGTGGCTGGAGGCCCTGGTGCACCCATTTTCTCTGTCTGCCTCTCTCTCTCTCTCTCTCTCTCTCTCTCTCTCTCTCAAATAAATAAATAAAATATTTTTTTAAAATGCCACCCAGATGTCACCTTGTCTGCATTGTCAAGTTTGTCTTATGGCTAGAGCTATGCGTTACTTCCCAAGAAACATTTATAGCTTTTATGTGAATCCTTCTGGTTTCTTTAAACTCTTATGGATATGCAAAATATTTACAATCAGCTTTTTATTTTTATTTTTTAAAGTTTTTATTAATATTTATTCATTTTCAAGCAGAGAGATACACAGAGAGAGAGAGCACACCAGGGACACCACCTTGTGGGTCTGGCTTATGTGGGTCCTGGGGAATTGAACCCGGGGCCTTAGGCACTGGAAGCAAGTGTTAATCACAGATAAGTTAATAAGAACACACTTTAGGGGGACGGGGAGGTGCTCAGCAGTGCTTGCTGTGAGAGCAAGAGGGTTTGAGGGCCTGAGATCAGCTCCTCAGCACCCACATAAATAGTGGGGCATGATCACTTACATCTGTAACCCTAGTCCTGCAGCAGGTGAAAACCAAAGACTCACTGGGGCCTGCTGGCTTCCAGGGGAGCAGCAAAAACAGCATCTCTCTGGGTCGAGTTAAGAGACTCTGTCTCACGCAAACAAGTGGATGATCAAAAAGTGGACATGCATTCTCCTCTGGCCCCTGCACACACATGCATACCCTACACACACATCACACCGAACCACACATACCAACAGCAACAACAAAAGACTGACCATACACAGTACCTATCTTTATAAATTTAATTCGGTTCTGGCAATCACATGACCATGGTGTGGATAGCCTCCTTCAGTAGCAGCTTCCTTGTGGGATCTGATTCCATCCCGTTTGTCAGAAGGTCTGGGTGGGGCCTGAGAGGCCATACTTCCAATAAGCCCCCCAGGAATGCTGATGCTGCTCTTTCAGGGAAACGGTCATAGGGAACTTCTCAGCAGCTTCAGTACTTGACCCAAAATGTCTCATCACCAAAGCCCAAAGCTCTCCCTGCACTCAGCCTCTGAGCTGCCCCATCAGCTCTCACTCAACCTTTTCCCGGTTAACACTGGGCCAGTTGTCTCTGATTTTGCTGTTTCTCCACTTGGAAAGTTTGTCATTCAATCTCTCTCCTTTCTGCTCTCTTATTAAATTCTCAGTATGCCATGCTGCTTATTCATCCCGAGCTACGATAGGCGATAATGATCATTTTCCAATTCCATTTTTTGTGTAGCGTGTGTGGGTGCACATGTATGTGAAGGTGTGTGCATGTGGAACCTCGGGTGCCATGTCTTAGGAATGCCATCCACCTTTTTCATGCCACGATTTCTCAATGAAGCGAGATTGGCCAGCCAGCAAGCCCCATGGATCCATCTGCCTCTTTCCCCAGTGCTGGGATTTCAAGTTAACATACAAGCATGTCCACTCTGCCGAGCTTCAGTGTTAGTTTTGGTGTGTATGTGTATGTGGTGTGGTATGCCATACGTATGGTGTATGCACATATGTGTGCACTGTGACACGTGTGGAGGTCAGAGGAGAGCATGGGGTGTCTTCTACTGCTGTTTCACTTTGTTTCCTTGAGATAGAGTCTCTCACTGAACCTGGAGCAGACTGGCTGACCAGAAAGCCTCAGAAATTCTCCTGTCTCTGGTCCTTATGATACCGGTTGTTGCTAATTAATAATTGTAAGCAAGGGGGGAGAGAGAGAGTTTTGGAATCCTCCCTTCCCCCTCCTCCTACTCCGAGTTCTTATCCTCTAATGCCAAAGAATTGTACACAGGGACAGAATTAAATTTTAATTACACATTTATTCTAATTTAGTAGATTAGGAAAAGGGGAGTTGGATGGGGAAATTTCCCAATCATCATGTGGGAAGTTATAGAGTTTTCCTGCCACCACACGTGGGAAAAACACGTGTCAGAGAGTTCATAGAGCTTATATTATTTAGTTAGATAAACAGCCCAAGAAAAGATAACAGAAATCTCCCTCTATGAGAAAGAGAGGTTCATGAGAGAAAAGGTCTGGAGCCTGCCCCCCCTACTGGGGTAGGGGTACAGGCCTTACCTCACTGAGGCCTGGGTGAGCAGTCCTACTCCATTGCCATGTGGGGATAGAGAGGCTACTTCCTCTAGGGAAGCTAGTTTTAAGTCCTCCCCAGGTGAGTCAGAGAGACAGCTGATTGGTTTATATTTGACCAATCAGTTTTAGCACCTAGGTTGTAGCTCTAACTAAGTACCTCCCATTCAAGGGAAGGGGCTGGAAGGGGAGGGGTGGTCCCTACAGACATCTCACCGGCACACCTACAGGCCTGGAGGTTCTAGGTGTGTGTAGCCCTGTCCAGTACACTCTGGAGAATGGAACTCATACAGCCTCAGACCCCCTCAAGCTCTCTGCTTTCACTGCAAGCATTCTTACCAGCTGAAACAATGTGAGGGGGTGTTTTTTAAAACATCAGTTCTATAGCTTTATAAACTCAAGTGCTTATATTTTTTTAAGGCAAGCTCTAATTACATTAAGACTTTTATTAATTTGGGCTCACTTTTAATCCCAGCACTCAGGAGGCAGAGGTAGGAGGGTCATTGTGAGTTCGAGGCCACCCTGAAACTACAGAATTCCAGGTCAGCCTGGGCTAAAGCGAGACCCTACCTTGAAACCCTCTTCCCCAAGACTTTTATTTATTAATATTTTTATATTTTATGTTATAGTTTATATTACTATTTAATATATTTATTCTTATTAATACCTGATTCTCTTTTTAAAGAGCTTTTAGTTCCAACCGTGGAGGGAAGGTGGAGGAATGAAATTTGGATTTTTGGCAAAAAATGGGAGGTAAGGCAGGGAGCTTGAAACAAACAAAAATAGTATATGCAAAGCAAGGATGTTGAAGCAGGTGGGATCTTACTGACGGAAACGTGACCATCTCCGGCTTTACTGAGCCTCCCTCCCAGCAGAGAAGCCTCCCCCTCCAGGCCCCGCCCCTCCTGCGCCGCCCGGGCTGCGCGCTCCACTGCGGCTGCGCGGGCCGGGCGCGCGGAGGGGGCGGGGCTAGCGGGCGGGCGGGCGCGCGTGCGCGTGCGGGCGGCGGGGACCGGGCGCGCGGAAGGAGCGGGGGGCTGCGGCGCGGGCCAGGGGCCGGGGGCGGGGCCGGGCGGCGGACCGAGTGACAGGTACCGGTGACCCCGGCGGCGACGGCGATGCTGGAGAGCTTGCGCGAGCGGCTGCTGAGCGTGCAGCAGGACCTCACCTCCGGGTGGGTATGCGGTGGGCGCGGGGAGCGGGGCTGCCGCCGCGTGGGCCCTCGCCAATGGCCCCGCGGAGGAGCCCGGCCAACTTGCCCGCGCCCGCGCGTCCGTGCGTCGGCGACAAGTAACTTTGCTGCGGCCGGGCTGCTCCGGCCGCCCCCGATCCCGCCTCCGCCCCGGCGCTGACGGCGGGGCCGGGAGTCACGGGACGCCCTCCCTCCCCCGGGACCCCAGGGGCCACCCTGGCCCGAGGGCCCAAAGCCCGGCCAGCCCGCCGCCTGTCCCTGCAGATCGAGCTCCCTCCACCTTTGCCCTGGGCTGAGCTCCCGCCTCGGTTCAGGGCAGGAGCTGGGTAGAGCTAGGCAGAGCTGGGTTGAGCTGGGCAGAGCTGGGCAGGAGCTGGGTAGAGCTGGGCAGGAGTTGGGCAGAGCTGGGCAGGAGCTAGGTAGAGCTGGGCAGGAGCTAGGTCGAGCTAGGCAGAGCTGGGTAGAGCTGGGCAGGAGCTGGGTAGAGCTAGGCAAGTGCTGGGCAGGAGCTGGGTAGAGCTGGGCAGGAGGACTGCAGAGCTGGAACAGTACTCAGCACCCAGGCTTAGAACTTCCCAAACTTTGCAAAGGAACTCCGGATGCATCTGCTACCTCATGCATCTGACTTACGTGGGTACTGGGAAATCAAACCCAGATCCTTCCGGCTTTGCAGGAAAGTGCCTTAACCGTTGAGCCATCTCTCCAGCCTCCCCCCCTTTTGAAACTGTCTTACACTAGCTCATGCTGGCCTTGAACTCATTGCAGTCCTCCTGCTTCAACCTCCCAGTGCTTGGATTATAGGCATATATTACCATGCCAGGCTGATGCTGTCACCTGTAGCTTATATATCCGTTTGGAAAATGTTCTGAATCTCAGGACTTCTGGTATACCGTTTTAAGATCTTAATGGAAAAAATGTTGGCTGAACTCTTATTAGGATACTGTTTGCCTCTTGGATAGTAACAAACTGGTAAATACTTGAACTTTACCACATTATTATCACATTTGTGACAATTTTAGGTTTGGTTTTCTTAATAATGTGGGTGCATGAGAAATTTTTCATCCATAGGTGTTACTGTATGCTTGCATGCTTTCCTCCCTATCCATTTAGAAGAAGTAACTTTTTCCAGAATGTAAACCTAGAAAACCGGTGTACTGCTAGTTGCCTCCTCGTAGCACGAGGGTGGCCATGAACAGAACTTCTTGTGTGCGCTCCCGTTGCTGCTTGCTTCAAGGAATTCCTTGATGGCATAGCAATCCTTCTTAGCAGATGCTCTAAGTATAGATCACACTGGTGTCTCCAAAGCTGCTCACGATCCTGAAATTGACTCGGGTTTCTTAGGATTGTGGACTGTGGGCTGCCCAGGCCCACACCATCCTGGGAGATCCGGCCCACTGTAAAGGCTTAGAGTTTAGGGAGAGGAATTTAGGAGATCTGGTTAGCAGTCCTTGGAAACAGATGCCTTTGACTGAGCCACTTGAGATCAGGCATCCCAAGTAGGCTTCATTCCATGTAGGTCCTGTGTTGGTTTCCTTTTATCCTGGTCACCCAGCGACAAACCTCCAGACTGTATTTCCTTGAGACAGCCCCACTGAACCTTGAGCTTACCGCTTTTCCACTAGAATGGCTGACCTTCATCCCAGCAATTTTCCCGTCTCCGCCCCCTCAGCTCTGGCTTTTTTACATGGGTGCTGGGGATCCAAAGACTGGTCTTTCTGCTTGTGCTCTTACCCACTGAGCCATCTTCCCAGAGCCTATGGGATCCTGATCATATAGCGATTAATTCTGCTTTGAAGGAACCCAGACTGCATACTATTCGCCTGTTACTTGGCAGGGAAATAGTTCTTCAATTTCTGCGTGTCTGCCTGTTACGCAGCAGCTCTAACCTTGATGTTCACTCTCTTCAGGCCTCCAGATTCCTGTTCAGTTCCAAGAGGACAGCAAACAAATCCCACAATGCATCTTAAACCCTTCCACATCCAGCCTGTGTTTCACATGGTTTTACATTCTTGACTTTTAAAAAATTATTTATGTATTTGTTTATTTATGAGAAAGTGAGAGAGAGCGACAAACAGAGAGAATGGCACACCAGGGCCTCCAGCCACTGCAAATGAACCCCAGACACTTGCACCGTTTCTGGCTTTACTTGGGTCCTTCTGCTTTGCAGGCAAACACCTTAACCACTAAGCCATCTCTCCTGCCCATGCTTGACTATTTTTTGTTGTTGAGAAAAGGCGAAATGAAGCATAGCATCTACTGTAAGAGGTAGGAGGGGTTCAGATGAAAGAGACCCATCAAGTCTGGCCAGGTATCCTTGCAGGGCCCTTGGTGGGTAGAACAGGTGTATGGCAGCCAGAAGAGCTACCTTCTAAAATAAATATAAATGTCCACCGCTCAGGTTGCAATCAGTAGACTATGGCTCCTTCAGCATGGCCATTTCTGCTCATTTTCTTTAATTTTTTTAAAAAAATATTTATTCATTTTCACGCAGAGAGATACAGAGAGAGAGAGAGAGTACACCAGGGCCACCGCCTTGTGGGTGTGGCTTATGTGGGACCTGGGGAATTGAACCCAGGGCCTTAGGCACTAGAGGCAAGTGCCTTAACCGCTGAGTCATCTCTCCAGCCCTCTGCTCATTTTCAGTATCTGAAGATTCTTATATCTGGAGCCTAAATCCAGCAAATTGCCTTTTTAAAATAATTCAAATATTTTTATTTGCAAGGAGAGAGAAAATGAGAATGGGTGTGTCCAAGTCTCTAGTTACTGCAAACGAACTCCAGATACATGTGCCACTTTGTACATCTGGCTTTATGTGCTCACTGGGGAATCGGACCTAGGCCGTCAGGCTTTGTAAGCCAGCACCTTAACTCCTGAGCCATCTCTCCAGCTAATTGCTTTTTTTTAAAAAAGGATTATTATTGTTTTGTTTTCAAGATAGGATCTCGCTCTAGCCCAGGCTGACCTGGAATTCACTAGGTTGTCTTAGGCTGGCCTCGAACTCACTGCAATTCTCCTACCTCTGCCTCCTGAGTGTTGGAACTAAAGGTGTGTTCCACCACACCTGTAGCAAAACCATGCCCAGTGAACACAATGAATATCAATATTCCATTCATACTTAGGAAAAATGCAGTGGTCATGATTCTGCTTTTTAGTGTGTGTGCATATAGTATACAAACGTATATGTGTAACTGCACCTGTGCATGTGGAAGCCAGAGGATGTGGGGTGACCTCTTCTAATTGTTCCTCTGTGTTTCCTTGAGACAGCCCCACTGAACCTTGCGCTTACTGCTTTTCTACTAGAATGACTGACCATCAAGTCCCAGCAATTTTCCTGTCTCCCCCCCCCCTCAGCTCTGGCTTTTACATGGGTGCTGGGAATCTGGTTTTTCTGCTTGTGCTCTACCCACTGAGCAATCTTTCTAGTGCCTATGAGATCCTGACCCTGATCATATAGTGATTAATTCTGCTTTGAAGGAACCCAAAGTTATCTCTGGAGTTGTGGCCTTTTTAAAAAAATATATATTTTATTTATTCATTTTCAAGCAGAGAGAGAGAGAGAGAGAGAGAGAGCGAGAGCGCGAGCGCGAGCGCACCAGGGCCACCTTGTGGGTCTGGCTTATGTGGGTACTGGGGAATTGAACCCTGGGCCTTAGGCACTGGAGGCAAGTGCCTTAACCACCGAGCCATCTCTCCAGCCCTTGTGGCCTTTTTTGTTGTTTTATTCTGCAGTGCTGGTGATAGAATCCATGGCCTCACATGGTAGCACCCAATCCCCTTCCAGCCTTCTGCCTCAGCTTGTATTGATGTGAGCAGTTCTGCCAGACTAGACAAGCTGCTCCAAGAAGGTGGTGGGCCAGCCCAAAGCCCCAGAACTGGAGCAGTGGTTCTGGACTACGCAGAGATCTTCCTCTCACTGGGTCCTCTTGGAGCATTTCGGAAGGTGGTTCCCATGGAACATCCATTTTTAGGGACCTGCTTGAGCCTTGAGGGAAACCTGTAGATGTATGGAAGCACATGATTCACATTTGCTTGGCTCTCTTACCTTCTAAGCCGGTGTGACCAAAGGCCTCAGGACTGAGTTGCTCAGCCATGTAAAGCCCTTCAGGGAACTGAAACTCAGATTTACTAAAGGTTTCCAGCTGCCTGCCACACACTTGTGTTTCCTGTTTGTAATATTCTGGGTTTCTGTGATTAGGACTAAAAAAAAAAGCTTAGTGCAACTAGAGTGGATGCCTCTTCCCCACCCCAGAGACTCCGCTGTTCTTGACCTCTACCCTTGTTCAGTATCCGTCCTCCCTTCTCCTGGTCTTTTCATTTACAGTGTGGCCAGTCGGTGAAGCTTTGTCTGAGACACTGACTTTTTTAGGACTTCTTGGTTTTATTTTTAAGGTGCTGGTGATGGAACCCAGGGCTTTATGCATGCTAGGCAAGCACTCTACAAGAGGTCTGTTCCCAGCCAATTTTTAACACTTTGTTTATTTATTCAAGAGAGAGAGAGAGAGAGAGAGAGAGAGAGAGAGAGAGAGAGGCAGGCAGGCAGAGAAAGAATGGGTGCACCAGGGCCTCCAGCCACTGCAAAGGAACTCCAAACACACATGTGCCACCTTGTGCATCTGGCTTTATGTGGGTACTGGGGAATTGAACTTGGCTCCTTCTGTTTTGAATGCAAACGCCTTAACTGCTAAGCCATCTCTCCAGCCTTCAGTTATTTTTTTTCAAGGTAGGGTCTCGCTCTAGCCCAGGCTGACCTGGAATTCACTCTGTAGTCTCAGGCTGGCCTTGAACTCATGGCAATCCTCTTACCTCTGCTTCCCTAGTGCTGGGATTAAAGGTATGTGCCACCACGCCCGGCCCAATTTTCTTTTTTAATAAAGAGAGAAAACTCCTTAATGATTTAATAAAGATCACCAAGTTCCTGCTAAGTGCCAGACACTGGAGTAGGTAGTCAAAGTGTCTTCCTTTGCACAGACGCTTGGGGTTTGAGAGACATGCTCAGCTTTCCATAGCATAGACTGAGCACTTCCTGTCCACCGGGCTAGATCTTGCTTGAAGCTGCCAAACTGATGAGGCAGCTTCTGCCTCTGATGCCCTCAGCTGCTGGTAAGGCAGGCAGAGCAGAATGAACCCAAAGTTAAAGACGCAGTAGTGTGGTGTGTGAGAAGGAGCCCTTAGCATTGTGGGCGCATCCACAGAAGCTTCGGGAGGACGCGGCATCTCTGCTGGACCTTGGAGGAAGGATTGCAGTAGATTTGGGTGGCGGCACTGCAGAAATGCAAGCAGTTGTAAGAGATGCAGCTGTGAAGGCAGTTCAGGGTGTGATAAGAGGGAATCTTCAATGCTTTGTTTACTAATACATCATGTTTATTGCATGCTTGCTTTGTGGCAGGCACACTTCTAGGTACCGGCACTATAGCAGAGAGTGAGGACACGACAAGTCAGGTCAGTGCTCTAGTATGTCTACTGTAGGTTCTAGAGGGGCTTATGCACTGTGGCTAGCAGTCAGGTTAAGAGAGAGTTAATGGATGAGGTGATGAAGGATGGCGTAGAAGCCAGGGCCAGGTTGTGGATGTGTGCTGGCATCTACAATCCAAAGAAGAAGGGATGTGATAGGCAGTGAGGGGTGAGGAATGAAAAAGGTGCAGAAACAGTAACTGAGGTGATGACACATACAAACATAAAGAAATAATAGGTTTGAGGGGGAAAGAGCGAGTGACTGAAGTTGTGAAGTGGCTTGACACCCAGGGAGCAGGTGGAGTCCCAGGTGCCCACTGGAGGCGGTCAGAACTGGGGCTGTGGGTGTGGGATCAGAGCAGAGATGGCTTGAAGTCTCCCTCTTCTGAGTCTGTTCAGCTTGGCTGTGTATTTCTCAGGCAGTAGAGCTTAGGGTCACAGGCCCTTTGTGATGAATGCTTTTGCTTTTCTCTGACCAAGCATGTGTGTGTGTGCATGCGCGCGCGCGCGCGTGTGTGTGTGTGTGTGTGTGTGTGTGAGAGAGAGAGAGAGAGAGAGAGAATATGAACCAATTACTACGTGAAAATAGGATTTTGATTTGTACACAGGATTTGGAGGTAGAATAACAGAAGCATGAAAGCAGTTCAAAGGAATATGGTTTTATGACAAAATATGCTAATGGATGGACGGTGCCGGCCAGGTGGGACTTGAGCATGTAATTGAAATGCCACCCAGGTCACGGCACAGCTGAGCCAGCTGGCACATGTGCTGTCTCTCAGTGTTCCATGCATTCTGCTCTTTATCCCCCTTTGAAAGTTTTTGAACACTTTTGCAAATCACCTTCATTTCTTATTAAGAGGCTTCTATTTTTGTGTTTTCTTCAAAGCCTGAAGAAATAAATGAGCTGGTTTCAAATTAACATAAGCCTTTAGAGCCATCTAAAAATAAAATTATTGAACTGTTATGATGAATTTGAGGTTTCGTGCTTTGAGCTTGAAAGTATGCATTAGTTGGTAGGAAGTAATTGCAGGTAGCTCTCAGGTCTGTCTGGTAGTGAGCTTACACAGCGCTCCTGTCATTCTGGGGGTGCCACATTGGAAAGTCGGAGAATGAAGTGGGGAAAGCCTTCTGTAAGCACTGTCGCATTGGATCCTGACCGTATTTCATTTGGGCCAATGGTGTGCATAGCTTTTCAGATTTCTCAATGTGATAATCTTTTATTTTACCTTTCATTTGAGTTAGCCTTATAATTTCTCAGAATGCCATCCAGCTCATATTTGAAATTTTATTTCATTCTAGGAAAACTTACATGGCTGAATATAGCATATAATACTAGCACTTTACATTTGAGGATTAATATTTCTTTCACAGTGTGCTGTGACATTTTTTTGTGGGAGATGAAGACCTTATTAGTGAGTTACTTTCATCTCAGGACTGGTGGGAGAAATTTAAGAAGAATTATCTTTAAATAAAAATAAATTACTTTCATATGGCTTCCAGGTCTTACAGATATATTTCAAAAGGATATTTTTGCTTTTTCACTTTATATCTAATTTTATCTTTCTCATCAGAAATTAAGAATAGTGGGCTGGAGAGACGGCTCAGCAGTTAAAGGCGCTTGCCTGAAAAGCAAAAGAACCTGAGTTCAAGTCCCCAATACCCATGTAAAGTCAGATGCATAAGGTGGCGCATGCATCTGGAGTTCATTAGCAGTGGCTGGAAATGGAAGCAAGAACAGAAGTTAAAGGTCATCCTTGGCTGCCTGTAGGGAGTTGAATGGAGGTCATCCTGGACCACATGAGCACCTGTCTCAAAAACATCCTCAATAAATAAATTAATTCTTACTAAAATGATTAGTTTAGAATCTCTGGGCATTTCCATTTCTGAGAACCTCACTCATGCCTCTTGGGCATAAGGTCTGTCTTTTTTCCTTCTCTTAAGTTCTGTTGATCTATATAATAAACCCATAAACTTAAAATTTGTTTATCCCATCTGAGATTGTAAAAGCAGTGACAATTTGTGGTTGAAAATCTTGACATGTAAAACTGTTTTACATTTGTTGAATTCTAGGCTGAGGACAGTAAGTGACAAGTCAAGAGAAGCAAAAGTCAAGAGCAAACCCAGGTAAGCTGTGCCCGGATCAGAACTCACCATGACTTGAATTTCATATGACTTTTGGTTGTATTCATAGTAAAAGAATTACTTCATGGATGTTAGGTCTGCTGAGGGCATCTGACTACAAAACAGCTTATTGGTTCTTTCTAAATTTTATAACAGGAAAATTTTGTAATAAACTTGTGAAATGGTTAAAAATGAAATCCATTCATTTTTACCTTAGGACAATCTGTGGTCATTATTTGATCACACCTGATTATTTTAACTTGTATATTAAGACTCAAGTAAAAGCCCTCAGTTATTGAAAGCACAGTTAATAATGCAGCAGAACTTGGAGTTCTTTAGCTGTGTTTCCTGTTTGTATGAGAACACTGGAATTGTAGCTGTTTGCTTTACTTGTTGAGTCAGACATGACTAAACTCACTCTCAACTAGGATGTGATATACTTTGGTTATTCATTATTTTTATCTTGCATTATGTTAAAATGCTTATTATTGTCTTATGTTAAGATAACTGCTGCATCACAAAGTCATAGTACATTATTTCTGAAATATATTTTCTGAAAGCTTAAGTGACTTGACATTAACAGTTTTGTATTTATTTATTTATTTTGGTTTTGTGAGGTAGGGTGTCACTATAGCACAGGCTGACCTGGAATTCACTATGTAGTCTCAGAGTGACCTCAAACTCACAGAGATCCTCCTACCTCTGCTTCTTGAGTACAGGGATTAAAGGCGTGTGCCACCACACCAAGCTATTTATTTTTTTCAGTAGTTTTATTTAAAAAAAATAACTTTAGGGGCTGGAAAGATGGCTTAGCGGTTAAGGCATTTGCCTAAAAAGCAGAAGGACCTGAGTTCGATTCCCCAGTTCCCACATACACCCAGATGCACAAGGTGACATATGTGTCTGGAGTTCCTTTGCAGTAGCTGCAGGCCCTCGTGTTTTCTCTCTCTCTCTCTTTCTCTCTCTCTCTCTCAAATAAATAAATTAAATATTTTTTAAAACATAACTTTATTTGAAAGAGAGAGAGAGCGCGTGCTCACTTATGGGTACACCAGGGCCTCTTGCTCTGTAATTGTACTCCAGATGCATGTGCCACTTTTTGCATCTGAGCCCAGGGTCTGCATGCTGTGCAAACAAGTGCCTTTAACTGATGAGCCATCTCCCTATCTTCATTCGTAGTTTAAGAATAACTCACACAATAATTGACAGTGCCAAAGTGTTTGTGCGTTAACTTTTTCTTTTTCCAAGGCAAGGTCCAGCCAGACTGACCTAGAATTCATTCTGTAGACCCAGGCTGACAACTCTCTTTAAGTTGACTAAGTGTTTCTTTTGACAGGACTGCTTCATTTTTGCCGAAGTATTCTGCTGGACTAGAGTTACTTAGCAGGTAAGTTTTTCTTTAGAGAAGAAAGTCAAATGTTGTCAGAAAATTCTTTATAACTTTACAGATAAAACTTTAAACCACCTAACTTGTACCCAACACTGTGTTTAGAAATTTTTTACTCTTATGTTTCTTTTGAAGGCTTGAACTTTTCACTGGTCAGTACAAAAGTCATTCAGACTTTGGGCAGATAAATCACTATTTTATTTTCTAGTGGGTGCTTTATCGTATGCTTTTATTATGTATATGATTTTTCTGTAAAGGAAGAAAACCTGATTCTGCTTTTTCAGCTTGGCATCTTACTTTCCCACTGGTCCTATGTAGCTTATGCTGGCCTCCTTACTGCAAAGCTCGGGATGATCTTGTGTTTATTATCCTCCTGCCTCTGCCTCTTCAGGGCTGAGCTTACAGTTCTGTACCAACACACCTGCTCTGATATGGAGCTGAGGATTAAACCAAGAGCAAACGTTCTACCAGCTGAGCTATAACCCCAGCTGTGGTTTCTTCTTATACCATTTATTTTCTAATCCATTCCTTTGAACATGCAGATTGGTATTAAAATGACACCAAAACACAAGCAACAGCAACAAAAAATAGATAAATTGGACATAAGAAAATTAAGCACTTTTGTGTCTCCAATGCCATCAAGAAAGTTCACCCATAGAACAAAAGATTATATGTTTGATGAAGGACTTGTATCCAGAATATATAAAGAATAGAACTCAACAATAAAAGCAGAACCCAGCACAGAACTAGACAAAGGATTTAAGTAGACTTCACACAGAGAGCATATGCCAATGGCCAGTAAGAATATGAGAGAATGCTCAGGCCACTAGGGGACACAGGTGAGAAGCACAGTGAAGACCACTTCCCACATGGTAGCAGCTGTGTATCCAAAAAGGTGTACTGTGCCAAGAACTGGGGAGGATCTGGAGGAATTAACACTCTTAGTATTGCTGGTAGACGTGTAAAATAATACAGCCACGTTGAAAACTGGTTTGATAGTTTCTCAAAACGTTAGATACAAAATTATTATATAATCTAGCAATTTCATCCTAAGAGAATTGAAAATACATATCCAGAATTAGGTGTGGTAGCACATGCCCATGGTCCTAGTCTCGTGGCTAGCCTTGACTTCCACACCAGCTGCGTTAGGAGCAAATACATGGCTCTGGCTGTGGGACCACTGGAAGGGGCGTGCGGCCATGGCAAGACCAGAGGGAACAAAATTAACCTGTTTTCCACCTAAGCCTTCCCCTTGAAGAAGCCAGCCGCCCATCAGCAGGCTCCCTTCATCAGGCAGGTTCTGTCGGTGAACGGGGTGGGGAGCCATATTCCTGTGTTTTCTTCCATCTTCCCCCTGGCTCCCTGGCTCCACAGCTAAGAGTTACTCTCCTTTATTCTCAGGCTCTAGTTCCTTATGAAGCAGCTTGCTCTGCCTGTCTTAGAAGCTCATTATTTACATGTATGTTGATCGGCCTAACTGAACTCTTCACGAGTTGTATAGTACTTAGAACATATGTTCCATAGTTATTGGAATGAGTTACTGCACCGTGAATGTGGTTTCTTCAGTTTTCATCCTTGCAATTTTAAAGATACTTGAAAGCAGAATAATTAAAGGAGTTTATATTCAGGGTCTATATTTCAATCACATGGGATAAGGCCATCCTTATACTGAAAGTGACTGAAGGGATGAGTTTCAAGGCTTATGAAATGTTAATATTTATTGTGTGGACTTCAGGGAGCAACCCTTCTATGAGGAATGAATTTGTTTTTTGGTTTGGTTTTTTTTTTTGAGGTAGTGTCTCGCTGTAGTCTCAGGCTGGCCTCAAACTCACAGTGATTCTCCTACCTCGGCCTACTGAGATTAAAGGCATGTGCCACCACACCCAGGAGAAGAATGAATTTTTAAAAACAGCCAGCAGCTAAGTCCTTTGCAATATTGGATATCATGTCTTTGTAATGGATTAGCTACCTTTCTCCAGCAGTGCCCAATAACACAACAGCCTCGTGGGATAGGAAAGAATGGAAGGGTGAATCTAGATTATTATTCAGGGAATGACAGGTACAGCTGGGAAGTCATAAAGTAGCTGCTGAACCGAGAAGGTTAGCGTGAGGGAGGGGATGGAAAGCCTGTATATCA
Source organism: Zapus hudsonius (assembly GCA_004024765.1). Taxonomy (NCBI): domain Eukaryota; kingdom Metazoa; phylum Chordata; class Mammalia; order Rodentia; family Dipodidae; genus Zapus; species Zapus hudsonius. The sequence continues at coordinate 45,222 of PVHP010004640.1, read as the reverse complement.
TAAGATGGGAAAAGGAGATGGTAGGAAAAAACAGCAAACATATTAATTTCCTCTTTTCTATTTATTGAGAAAGTGATGGACAGTTTTGTCCTGAATTTGGAATTAGTGTGTTCATGCCTTAGCAGACATTTAGTAAGTGCTCTGTGCTGGGGGTTAGAACAACAGAGATGCAGAAGTCAGGTTCATCTCAGAACTCTGGTGCTTAAGTTAAGCCTGGTACTTGTGGATTTTAATTGATATACATACTCTGATACACCAGAGAAAATGTCCAGCTTTCTGTTGGTTGGCAGTGACAAAGGACTGTACTAATTATATAACCTTGTGCAGGACTTTTCATTATGGGTAGATACAGCTGCAGTCTGTTGGGATTATCAGATGAGATTTCCTATTTAAATTCAATAGAAAAATCTCCATTATTGTGAAGAGAAACAGTATAAATTCATTAAATTGATGTGCCTGTTTAGATAATTATTGGATAGAATTTTATCAGCAACCCTATAGATAATAGTTCAAAATTTCATTTTTCAACTTTTCATTTTGAGATAACTTCAGATTTAGGAGAATGTTGCAGAATTAGAACAAAGAATTCTAGCTTTCCTAGTGTTAACATTTTGCATACCCATAGTAAAATGATTAAAACCGGGAAATTAACATTGGTAAAGACATTACAACAAACTTGATCTCGATTTTGATAGTTGTTACTGATGTCTCTTTTTCTGGATGGAGAGCAAGTCCAGGACCACAGGTGTTTAGGCACTGGGCCTCCTCCATCACCTTTATAAATTCTCATGAGTTCTCACTTTGGAAGAATATCAGTTATTCTTCAGAATGTCCATCCACTTGTGTTCCTTCCTTTCCTAATGCATAAAGTTACCAGCACCTTGTTGCCAGAGCCGTTTGTGTCCTTGGCCCATCATATCAGGAGCAGCTGATGTTGATGTCTCATTGCTGATGTCAATTTTGGTCTTGGCTAAAGTACCTGGCAGGTTTTTCCTGTTGACTGTTTTCCCCAGGTTAGTTGGCATTCTGTGGGGAGAAGCTTGGGGAGCATGTAGGTGCCCTGTGACTCTTCATACTTTCTCTCACTAATTGCACATCCTTTTTAGAATTCCTTCTTGACAGTCAGCTCTCTTATATTTACCTATAGTTTTCATTTTTTCTTCTAAAGGTACTAATTGTGATTCTACTCTAAGGAAAAGTTTTTCTAAGCCTGTCATGGTAGCTCACACTGTAATCCCGCTACTTGCAGTACCAGGAAGGTAGAAGCAGGAGGACCGCAACTCGAGGCCATTGCCTACTTCAGCTCCCCCCCCAACACACACATACACACACACACACACACACACACACACAGTGCTAAAATTAAAAGTGTACACTAGCATGCCCAGCTTCATCTCTATTTATGTTTGTAGAGTCTCATGGATTATTTGTCTAATTCTTCAGGTTTTTACTAGGATTCATTTGTTATTCGCATTATCCCGAACGTGGCTCTTCAAGTTGATTTTGGTGTCTGTATCCTTCTCCGTGTCTCCATTATTCCATTATTTTTGTTTTAGCTTCTCCTTTATGGAACCACAGGTTTATGAAATCATCTGTAGCTCCGATTTCTTTTCAGTGTGTGTTTGTATTTTGAATTGTTTTCTGCTTTTCTTAGGTATGAGGATACATGGGCTGCACTTCACAGAAGAGCCAAAGAATGTGCAAATGCTGGAGAGGTAAAGAATTTGTTAATCTTAGTCTTTGGTAAATTGTCCTTTTCCAGTGTTAAATGCTTGTTTCTTCTAATGTTTCAATTATAATTGTATTATTTTAGGCTAGCTGAAGTTGAGTTTAGTAGTTGATTATGAATAAAATACACATTTTAATAACATTTCTCATTCAGGTAATTTTAGTTTAGTTGAGTTAGACTATTCATAGCCTTTATTCAAGCATATATTTGATTCATATGCAATATATACTCTTGCAATATATGTAAATTATAAGATACAGTATCATTCTGCCCAGCTTTAAAGAAATCCTTATTATTGGGCAAAGCTTGGTCTGTCTATAATTACCAGTTTGCTTAGCAAAAAAATAAATAAGACAAAAATTTGAAGGCCCGGGTGTAAAGGCGGTGGTGAGCACCTTTAATCCCAGCACTCTAAAGGCAGAGGTAGGGAGATCGCTGTGAGTTTGAGACCATCCTGAGACTACATAGTGAATTCCAGGCTAGCCTGGGCTAGAGCAAGGCCTTACCTTGATAAACCACAAAAAAAAGAACTCTTTGGGATGGTTGGTCTGAGTCACTCTTGGGAAACAGTTACAGTGAAATGGCTTCCAAAACTGTAGACTTCTGGTTCTAACACCATCCATGGTTGCCTAGCCACATGCTCTTAGAGCATCATGGAAGCAGGAGCACCTGAGAGTGAGAGATGCTCACCTCCTGGCAGTTAGGAAGGACAAGACAAGATGTAGTTAGGGGCCGGAGCAGACAGAGCACCAGGGGCAGGCCCCAGCTCCCAAAGGTTCTTCCACTTCCCAAAACAGTGTCACTAGCTGTGAACCACATTCATCACAAGCCTGTGGGGATGTTTTATTTTCAAACATAACAAATAAAAACCTTGAATAAAAGCAATTCGAACTTAAAAATTCTTTGGTACGCATACTTCAAGCTTTCATAGGCAAGGTCACGTTCTATGCTGTCAGTACCAAACTTACTTTTACTTTGTGTAATTCTGATTTTATTAGACATTTAGACTGACTTTGTTTGCCATTTATTTTAAATAGTGAAGCTATAATCACAGAACATGGCATATTTATGATGAAATTAAGATAGTAATGTTTCTCTTTTTTAAAAAAAATATTTTATTTGCAAGGAGTGAGAGAGAATGAATGGCCTCTTGCTGTAAATGAACTCCAGATGCAGGCAGAACAACAGCTGTGGTCAATAGTAACCTTGTTGCCTAAGTGCGTTCTAAACGATTTCTTTGATTTTTGTTGTTTTCCTTCTCTGTAGCAATCTACAAAGGAATAGCTAATAGTGACTGGAGGGTCCATATCCAGGACAGATTTCAGAAGTTAGACTTGAAGCGGTTTGCTTCAAATTCTTATTGCTGTTAAATATTTACTCATCTTCAAATCAGACTCTTAAGGTTTGTGGCTTTGTTTAACTTTTTAAGTTGGACAAGAGTGTTTGACTTCTCTGTTCAGTGCGGGCTTCCTGTGACCCGAGTGGAAACTGAGCTGGAGTGGGTGTTGGGAATCCTGTTTCTCATCTCTGGTGTCCTAATGTGTTGTGAACTTAGGCAACAGCTTAGTCTCTTAGCTTTCTTCATCTATAAAATGGTATTACACCACGTACTCGGCTTACCAGAAAAACTTGTTTGAATAAACCGAACTGTGGAGTCTTATACTATGCTAATCAGTTTTTCATGGCTAATTATAATGTACAAATAAGTGCAAGTTTATTCATACTGTCGATCACAAATGTTCCCTACTTGTTTCTGTGTTTACTCTCTTTTTTTTGGGGGGGGGGTTCTCACTCTAGCCCAGGCTGGCCTCGAATTTACAGCAATCCTCCTACTTCTGCTCCTGCTCCTGAGTGCTGGGATTAAAGGCCTGTTCTCTAAACCTCTGTGTCCACTCAAGAATTTAAGGAGTGAGCTACTCTGGGTTTGTCTTGCTCCTCAGCCTTATTTTCCTTATGTTGAATTTGGATTTATTCAGAGTCATTTACATAGAAGTACCAAAAATGAATTTCTGGGGACGATTAATTATTAAGTAAAAAAATTATACACGATAAACAGATAGCAGCATAAATTTTCAGAATTCTCTCTTTTTTTCTTTCCTTCCTTTCTCCTTTCCTTTCTTCCCTCGCGTGCACATACCCTCGAGCATCACTCATAGATTTGATGAAGGGGTGGGTTTACTGTTATTTTCCCTGACATTGAATCTAGATCTACTGTGAGCTTCATGCCATCTCAGGGCTTTTTCACTTATCAGGTGGAGATGATACTGTTGCTTAGTTTACAGGGTTGTTGTGTTGTTTAAGTGAGGGTTGTGTGTATGTGTGTATGTATGCACACAAGCATGTAGGTACCGCCGTCCGTATCTTACTTAGCACAGGGCCTGGCTTCTAGCTAACACTTAAAATGAGTTGTATGATTGTATAATTATCCATGATTATTCTAAGACTTCATTCTTCCATTCTTTCAGATTAAAATATTTTAGTGCATTCTGGTATATTCTTTCTGTGTATACTTCTTTTTTAAAAAAATATGGAGCGCCTCATGGATTTGTGTCATCCTTACGCAGGGGCCATGCTGATCTTCTCTGTATGATTCCAGCTTTAGTGTATGTGCTGCCGAAGTGATCACTAACATATACTTCTTGTATTCTCTCTTCAGAATATCATTTTCAGTTTGGTGGACGGTATTAAATAAATTAAATTAATTAAAACAATTAAGTTGTAATATTAAATATGTTGTACTTTAATTTGAATAAGAAATATCTAATATCTAAATATCTAGATTTTTCCAGTTACCTATCAGCCAAGGTAAGATTTGAAAAGCTTTTAAAAAGATAAGCCGTGTTGCCAGCAAACTAAGTCAGCCCTGTAAATTCTTTTGATATTTTGAAGTCTAAGCTGGGTAACTGAGAGATCTGCCACCCAGGTATGCCCATGGGCAGAGTTTCCTCCCACTTTGCTCAGGGCTGCATTCCAGGGCCAACACAGAGCCCAGCAGGTGCCCAGTGTGCATCGCCTGACTGTCAGGATGAATTGTGGGGCACAGATCCTGGCTTCCTTATTGCCTCATAGCTTATTAGCACTGTTGAGTATTTCTAGAGCTACTTCGAGAGATCGTTATTAAAGACTGTTTGGCAACAGGCACTTTCAAGAATACAGAATTAATGAAACTAGGCATGGTGGCGATGCCCACCCACATCCCAGCTATTTGAGAGATGAGGCTGGAGGAATCTTGGAGGCCATCCTGGACAACGTAGATCCCATCTTAATGCCCTGATATAACAGAAATTGGAAGTTTCCTTACTGAATATTAAAATTTCTCTCAAAGAACGCTTTCGTCTTCTGTAGCATATACCATCATCTGGGCTCCGTAGGATTGCTAAAGCCACATTGACTAAAAGCCGTCACACTAGCTGTAATTTCTCTGCACCTAATTGTGGCTTTCCTTTGCCCCTGCTCTGTGTTACAGCTGGTGGACAGCGAGGTCGTCATGCTTTCGGCCCACTGGGAGAAGAAAAGGACCAGCCTGTCAGAGCTCCAGGAGCAGCTCCAGCAGCTTCCAGGGCTCCTCACAGACCTGGAATCCACGATGGTCAGCCTCGGTGAGTGTGCTGCTTGCAGCTGGACATCACTGCCAGGAATGGAAACAGTTCCGCAAGACTTGGGATAATTTCAGAGCCTTCTGAGATTCATTAAGTTCTTTGTTAACAGGGTCTTTTGGAAAATTGTGCATTCTTATTAATTTCATAGTCTTATTAAGTTGTATGGAAAATATATGGAAATTATTTCTAAAACATACTGCTAATGTTGTCTGCCTTAATTTTATTGATTTTTAAAGTAGTTTAGGACTGTCTCTGTAACATTAGATTTTTTTTTGTTCAAAAATTTAAGAGGGCTGGGAGATGCTCAGTGGTTAAGGTGCTTGCTGTGAACGTGTGAAGACTGAGTTTGGATCCATAGAACCCCATAAACATGTCAGGTGTGAGGTGCACATGTATAATCCCTACGCTGAGGAGGCAGAGACAGGTGGATCCCAAGGCTTACATGCATACACACGTGCACATATGCAAACAAAAAAGCATAAGTAGAAGGGCATGGTATGTGGCTCAGTTAGAATGCTGGCCTTGTACATGCACAAAGCCCTGAAATGATCCTCAGCACCCCATAAAATCGGGTGTGGTGGTGCACCCCTGTAATTCCAGCACTCAGCAAGTGGAAGTTAGGAGCATTAGAAGTTAAAAGTCATCCCAGGCTACATAGCAAGTCGGAGGCCAGCCTAGGCTATGTGAGAAGGGTTTCCAAAGCAAACTGAACTGAACCTAAGGGAACCAAACCAAACCACACCACAAAACCAAACCATACCAAACCAAACAAAGGGATTATGGTAACTGTTGCACCGCTGGCACAGAGCACCTAACCACAAGCAGTTTGTGAGAGGGAAGGGTTTATTTTGGTGTACAGACTCGAGGGGAAACTCCATGATGGCAGAGGAAAATGGCAGGAGCAGAGGCTGGACATCACCTCCTGGCCAACATCAAGTGGACAACAGGGTGTGTAGGTGTGCACTGCCAGTGCACACGTGGAGGTCACAGTCAACCTCGGATGCCAGTCTTGCTTTCCACCCTGTTTCCAGTATTGCTTCTTTAAAGCAACACAAAACTGATTTGCAAAGGATTTAATTAGTGGATGCAGACATGTTTTTGTGTGAACAAACAAAAAGCATTTGGAAGGTCTGTCACTGGTAATTATTGCCAGCCTTTCGAGCACCTACCATGGCGGAGCTTGCTAGGAACTTCACAGCTACTATCGAAACTTCTCACAAGAACCCTCTAAAAAGGGCTTTTGTCATCCCCACTTTACCAATAAAACAAAACAGAGCCTTGCACAAGTTGTGTCTAGCTCAGGGTCTCAGTGGCTCATACCCAGGATTCCAACCACAGCAACCCCTTAGATGATGAGACAGCAGGATGGCCTCCACCGGCCAGCCTTTGTTGTGTGTCAGCTCTGACAGAGGTCTTCTAGGACTGGGCTTATGTTATTCTGAAGGCAGAGCAGGACAAGCGATGGAGTTACTGTGGTTTGTGGCTCTCGGCATTGTCTCTCCCTCCCTGTGGTTAATGATCCTTTTAACCGATGGAAATCGCCTACAGATATTTGGGATTTTCTTCTAGTCATTTCTTTTAGCTTGCCTAGTTGTGGTGGCTTTATGTCTCTTTAAAGATACTTTCTTATGATGACTGCTTTTTCTCCCAACTGAGTAAATCTCTTTATTGCTGTTCTTTGTTTTTACCATTCTACTAATTTCATGCATTTTGCCGCAGTGATTTTACTGATAGTTTACTTGGGAAAGACAGTATAGGTCTTTCTCAAAGCATGCACCGTGTTTTCATCTCTGTTAAGAGTCTAATGTTCTGAATAAGTTGAAAGATGTCAATTTGGCTTTTTCTGTGAATGCAATGATGGGTCCCAAGTGCTTTCCCGAATCTTTTGACAAATATGAGGACTTTCACTATTTACTGGCAAATTAAAGCTGTAGTATTCTTTGAGATTCTGTTCTCAGCTGGCACTTCTCAAAAAAAAAATTATTGCTCTTATTTGCCTGGTATTTATATTTAATAATGAATGTGAGGCTGCGGCAGGAGGACCACCATGAATTATGAGGACATTTTGGCTATGTAGCAAGTTCCAAGCTAGCCTGAGCTATGGAGCAAGACTCTTCTCAACACAGCCAAACAACTCCCCCCCCCCCAACACAATGAATAGAGAGCTGGGGAGATGGCTCAGTGGGGAAAGCGCTTTCCTGTGAAAGTGTGACAGAACCCACAGGAAGCCTGATGTGGCTGTGAGCACCTGTAACCCCAGTCTTCCTCCCACAGGATGGGAGGCATAGACAGGAGAATTCCTGGAAGCTTTCAGGCTGGCAGCCTGGACTATGCAGCAGGGAAAAAGAGACTGTGCCTCAAACACATGAAAAACAAAAAGCAAGGTGGAAAGCAAGACTGCATCTGAGGTTGACTATGACCTCCACGTGTGCACTGGCAGTGCACACCTACATACACACACACATACCCTACACACACAAAGATAAGCAATGAATGACTATGAAAGATAGTAACTTGACCTAGCATATATTCAAAGAAGAGATGTTTTGAAATTGTGAGACTTCAGCTGAGCAACTTAAGATTTACAGAATCAGCGCTTATATTATTGTAGAAACATCATGAAGTCCGATTTTGTGGAGTAGGTTTAAAAGATATGTATCATTAGTGTACTTTAGAAATTTATAATTAGTTTAGGTATCATTTTTAAGACATTGGAAGTATTTAGTGTTTTTAATGCTTATTTATATGCTATTGAATCTATTTTTAAGTAATTTCAAAATATATCCTGTTATCACCTAAATAATATCTTACATGGCTTACTAGTCAGGCAATAATAAAGTAAAAACAACTTATCAGAAAATCTCAGGCTAGGAGATGGCTCAGTAGTTAAAGGTGCTTGCTTGCAAAGCCTGGCAGTCCAGATTTAGTTCCCCAGCACCCAGATGCACAAAGGAGTGCTTGTGTCTGTAGTTTGTTTGCAGTGGCAGAAGGCCCTGGTGCACCCATTCTTTCCCTCCCTCTCTCTCAAGTCAGTAATAAATAGTCTAGTACCATATCCAGTCGGTCTTTGCATGTCTAAGCTCCTTTCCTCTTTTGGTCTTGCCTTGTTCTCTGGAGGGTTTGTCCTTATTGAAAGGGTGTCATATTGTGTGAGCAATTTAGACCTTTGATGGTACTTTTAGCTGGTCTTTCCTGTCACTTCATAAATAGGAGTCCTGATACCCTAGCCCCTCAGGAATTGTTAAGTAACAAGGTGTTGTAGTTTGAATGTTGAGTGTCATCCACAGCTTCATGTGTTTGTGATTTAAGTTTCATACTCAGTCCCCAGCAGGAGGAGCCTTTGGGAGGTGTAGCATTGCTGGAGAGGTGTGTCACTGGGGGCGGGTCCAGACAACTGTGTATTCAGGGAGCTCATTCTTGCCACTTCTCTCTGCCAAAGCAACAAGATGTGATACCTGGCTTTCTGCTCATGTTCTGCCTGCTTTGCCATGAGGAAACTTCCCTGTAAGCCAAAATAAGCCCTTTCTTCCATAAGCTGTTTTTGATCAGGTGATTTGTTCCAACAACAAAATCTGATTTTTTTATGGGATGTGCTCCATCTAGCTTATGAAAGCCTGGTGAGTTGATGAGTTCCTGGAAAGGGCTATAGTTTAAGAAAGAAAGGGAAATGGTGTGCTAGAAAGTGGAAAAGAGTGAATGTGAACCTCAAATCTGCGATTGTTTCTCATTTCTAGAAACTCAGTTCAAAGACCCATGTATATTTCTTCTGCATACGCATGTGTGTGGTGTACATGTGTGTGCGTGCATGTGAGGCCAGAGGTTGACATTGGATGTCTTCTTGGTTGGTCTCTATTTTTTTTCCTAAGGCACTGTCTCTTACACCCCAGAGCTTGCTAAGTCCACCTCCTGAGTGCTGAGATTACAGTCAAGCCACCAAACCCACCAGGCATTCATTCATGAAGTTGCTAAATATCTGAATTTTGGTCCTCAGGCTTGCTCAACATCACTTTATCCACTGAGTAATTTCCCTCAACTCCTGTGGCATTTTCTTGTATATGCTTCAAGCTTCTGTTCTTTCATTTGCAAAATGAGTGTCAGAGTATACTTGGCTCTTCGTATCTATATGTTCTACAATCACAGGCTCAGCTGACTGTTGACAGAAAATACTCATTTAAAAATTGTGTCTGTGTTAAACATGCAATTTTTGAATCTTGTTATTGTTTCCTAAACAATAAACTATTTGTATAACATTGTCTATGTGGTATTAGGTACTTAAATAGTTACGAGGTGGTTTAAAGTATTTTAAAGGATGAATGTACGTTCTATGCAAATGCTGTGCCATTTTGTACTAGGGACTTGAGCATTCAAGGGTTTTGGTAGCCACAGAGGTCCTGGAACCAGTCCCCCAAACATACTAAAGGATGGCTGAACCTGTCTCCTAGGTGATTGAGGATTCAATGAGATGACAAACTGCAGTTAGCACAGTGCCTGGTATGTATCAGGCATCTGCTGTAGGCCAGGTGCTATTCCAGGCCCTGAGACACACGTGGGTGTCTGCCATTAGGATGCCAACCTTCCAGGGGAAGTCCCTTTCACCTTGGTAGGTTTGCAAGGGCCTGACTTACAGCAAAAGGATGCTGCGCAGTTTAGTCTGGGCTGCAGAAGCACACCATGAAATGTAGTGACATGAGCGGTGTCGTAGTGTGCATTGAACAAGTATAAGGATGAGGTGGTGGTTTTACCCAGTAAATATTTTGTGAAATAGTTACACCATGTCCTTTATTATAGAACTAGGAACATATAGAAAAATGTTTGAAAAGTATTGTATTGCCGGGGGTGGTGGCTCATGCCTGTGATCCCAGCACTCAGTAGGCTGAGGTAGGAGGCTCACCATGAGTTTGAGGCCAACCTCAAACTGTGGAGTGAGTACCAAGTCAGCTGGGCTAATGTGAGATCCTGCCTCAAAATAAAAAAAAAAAAATACTAAATGTTTAGATCTCTTGAATTTCCGCTAGAGGGCAGTCTAACCCTATTCCTTTATTGTTGTCAAGGGCTTGTCTGAGTTTTCTGTATTACTTAATTTTGTATGACCTATTTTAGAAGATTGTTCCTTCACCTAGAACAGAAAATTCTGTTAATTGTAAGATAACACCGTGATATCTGAGGATGGCGGCCATATACTTAGGTTGTGTCTTTTAATCTGATCTAGTCTAATGCCTTCTTGTGCTGCTCTCTTCTGTACAGAATTAGAGAGGACCTCTAACAAGGACACACAGCTCTTATGTTTCTCAAGAGATTAGACCCTTCAAAGACATACTGCAGACACCTTTCCAGTCGCCCACATGGATCTCCTTTGTTCCATGATGGTTACAGTTCCCTTACTACCTGGGTGCATGAAAGGGTGGTATAAGCATTTGAAAAGCCTTCCTTGGTTTGGTTTGCAGCCAAGGAAGCTATCTTTGATCAGGGAGGCTAATCATTTTTGTTAGAAAAGAACTCATTAAGTGTGATAGAATTAATTTAGTGTGGTGCCTCATTCTTCATGTTTTATGGCTACCCTAGAGGTAAAGAAAAATTCCAAGCTGAATTACTCTTCCTTTGGGACGATCTTCTCCCAAGGATTTGTGGCCTTCTTTCCTGAACAGCTGTCAGGAATTCCCAAGTGGCTTTTCCCAGTAAAATTCCACCAATCACTAACGGAGACCGAAGCTGTTGTTCAACGGTGGGGTTTGAGCTCCTTGTAGAGGTGTGTTTGGGATTGTGGAGCCTGTTGCTGCTCTGTGTGTGTGTACTCACTCACGTGAGCTGGCAGTTTTCAGTATAAAAGAAAAACTTGTAGCATATTTTTTCTGTATTTATTTGTTTGCTTGCTTGCAAGGGGAGAGAATAGTCACACCAGGAAGGGCCTCCAGCCACTGCAAACAAACTCCAGATACATGTGCTACTTTGTGCATCTGGCTTTACGTGGGTCCTGGGGACTTGAACCTGTCTTAACTGCTGAACCATCTCTCCAGCTCTACTTTTTTTTCCCTGTATTTTACTGCCGATTTCAAATTTACTAAGAGTTAAAATGGAAGGTGCGGCAGGCACATACCTATAATCCCAGCACTTTGGAGGTGGAGGCAGAAAGATTAGGTCATCCTCAGCTGCATGGTGAGTTGGAAGCTGGCCAGCCTAGGCTACATATCTTGTCTCAAAACATAAGCATTTAAATGGAAAACCTTCATTCCTTTTATTGTGCGGCCAGGTTTGACATATTAACAATAAAATAGCATCATGTTGCTTAATGTTTTCTATGTCCTCTCCCTGAGTTTATTCTTTTACAAAGTTTGGCATAAATTCTTAATATTTAAATTAGATGACCAGGGTAGGGGAGAGATGGCTCAGTGGTTAAAGAATCTTGCCTGCAAAGCCTGACAGCTGAGAGTTCAGTTCCCAGGACCCATGTAAAGCCAGATGCACAAAGTGGCTCATGCATCTGGAGTTCATTTGCAAAGCAGGAGGCCTTGGTGCACCCATACTCTCTTCATTCTTTTCACTCTCATTTTCTGCTCAAAAATAAATAAAAATACTAAATTACACGACCATGAATCATAAATCAATCTTTATTGAATTCAAACTAGGAACTAGGGGGTAGAGCCTGATTCTTGAGAGAGATGTGAGGACACAGGTGACCGTGGGAGGTCAGTCAGATGTGAATCCTATGTGAGACTCATCTGTGGTCAGGAGTGTCCAGCTAGCATGTGGGACCTGATGATAGCCAGGGCAGGCAGGGGAGGGAGACTGAGGACAAGTAGAGGCCCCTCAGGAGAAATGGGGAAGGATATGGGTGCTGGCATTATATAGTAGGTTGTAACAGAAGGGTCCCTGAAAGCTAAGTTAAGGAGCTTAACTCAGTGTGGAAAGTCCTTTGAGTCTTTGAAGCTTTTTAAGAGGAGACCATAAACAGTCATTGGGTGGGAGCAGTTGTGACCCCTGACTGCCTTCGGTCTACATTTGTCATCTCACATGAGCACTTGCTGCTGTTGCTTTTCAGAAAGATGTTCCTTTCTTTCCCATTTTCTTCCTTGCCAGGCTCTCCCTCGAGGCCAGGCTCGGAGTGAGGATGGTACTTTCTTGTTGGCCTGTCGGAGTTGGTACTAAACGACTCCCACATTCTCACCAGCCCCCCTCCCATGTTATTAACCGAGGAATGCCTGTGACAGCAAGTGCAGATCGTGTCTATAACAGAATTCTTCCCATAAGAAACTAATTGGCCTGTGGAGGGATTAACTCATTTAAGTTCCTCAGTCATCTAATGGTGTTGGAATCTAAATGAAGACTGCCAACTATCTAGATAAAAATTTAAAAGGGGAAAACAAGCATGTGTGTGTATATTTATATTAGACTCTATTATTCTTTTTAAAAATCATTTGAAATTTAGTTTCCCTCAGTATGTGGCACCGTACACTTAAGAATATAGCCCAGACTCTATAATCTGTAAATTGAGGATTTTATTGAAAATAGAATTGTCATTAATATTTTAACCTATTAAAACCATAGTGCTTATGTCATGATCACTACTGGTCAGCAGACTTTGGATTTTGTTTGTATGTTTAGTTGCTTTTGGTGGATTTTCACACAAGGTCTCGTGAAGTTTGGGCTGCCCTCCAACTAACTCACCATGTGGTCAAGGCTGGCCTTGACTCCTCACCTGCCTCTGCTTCCCAAATGCTGGGATTACAGGCATATGCCACCAGGTTTAGCAATTTTTTGGTGATTTTGAGATTGAGCCTCTCTAGACAGCCCAAGTTTGTCTCTGACTCACCACATAGCCCACACAGGCCTCAGCTTCCCTGGGGCTGAGATTACAGCCACATACCGTCATGCCTGACTGCTAAAGTTAGTTAATTTAGTTAGTCTTTGCTCTGCAATTTTATTTATTTATTTATTTATTTATTTTTAGGTAGGGTTTCTCTTTAGCCAAGCTGACATGGAATTCACTCTGTAGTCTCAAGGTGATCTTCTAGTCTGCCTCCTATGCTGAGATTAAAGGGTGTGCCACCACACATGGCTGCTCTGCACTTTCATATTCATTTAATTACTTCCAGATGCTAAGTTTAGTCACAGTGGCTCACTTCATCCTTTGAGAACTTTGCCAGATGTGTTTTCAGTCACTTTCCCGGGACAAGGTGTCACATGGCAGCATCTGTGTGAGGGGCAGAGCTGGGCTTCCAAGCGTGTTTCAGAGCCTGCACTACACCAGTTCTCCTTGTGCTGGGCACCTGCGTGACACCAAAGCCACTAATAGTTAAATGGAATTTAGTTATTATCACCAAAGTGGAAGATCCTTTTAAATCATAATCTGATCGTCTTTCGTATGTTTTAAGACCCTGTCAAACTAGTTAGAAAAGAATGAAGTAAAACTGCTTCTTGGGTGCTTAAATCTCTACCTCCTAGCTGGGTTTCCTCATCTCACTTTTCCATCTAACAAAATAAAAACTGACATTAATGATGATTGATATAGCAACATCTTTCCTTTCCCCTCATGTACCATAGTAATATGCTTGTTATGGTTAGGTTTTGTTGTCAACTTGATCTTTTTAATTATCTTGGGCAGATCTTTGAGGATGTTCACAGAAAGGCAGCCCTCTCAGTAGGGGGCAGGAAGCTGGAAATGAGCATCCCTTCCTGGGAGGGCAGTGCAAGAAGGAAATTCCAAGTACTCAGGAAACCAACAAGTCTGGGATAAGATTGTAAGACCCCACCCTAAGGCTATATAAAGGGAGAGAAAATCTTCCCCCCCCCCAGCCTGTTTGCTGTTCTGTGTGTGTGGTGTTGGTCATTAGTTTTGAAGCCTCTTTCACTATTATGGAACTTCCCCTGGATCTGTAGCTTCAATAAATCCTTTCCTCCTATAACTGCCTGGTTTGGAGATTCATCCCAGCTGTGGGTGAGCTGACTGCAACAATTCTGTAATTACTATTGATTACAATTTAGGTTTTACAGGTTGTTTCACACTGATATTCCATAACCTCATGAAGTAGCTACTTTCACATGGCTGCTGAACACAGTCAAAGCCGTGTGAGCAGATGCTAGCTTTACTCAGACTTCCCAGTGGTTTGCCATGATGGTGCTTCTGTGTGATGTCACCACCTGAGACGGCTTTGAACGGAACCGCTAAGTATTTGTCATCACATGTGCTGAAATTCGTACCTTTAAGCTTTCTCTCCGACAGAAAAGAAGAGGGACTTTTTACAAGACCAGATATTTAGTAAAACTAAAATTTAAGATATCAGAGCTGGAGAGATGGCTCAGTTATTAAAGGTGCTTGCTTGCAAAGCCTGCCATCCCAGGTTCAGTTCCCCAGTACCCACTCAAAGCCTGCTACACAAGTGGGTGGTCCATGGGTCTGGAATTCATTTGCAGTGGGAAGAAGCCCTAGTGTGCCCATACTCACTTTCTCTGTCTCGGTATCTCTCTCAAAGAAAATCAGGATATCAGAAAATGTGAATACTTTTCGATGTAGTAGATCTTTGGATGTAACAAAGATTAATTAAAAACAGGCAAGAAAAATCATACCTTGGGGCCAGGGAGATGGCACAGCGGTTCAAGACACTTGTTTTTAAAGCATATTATTCTGAGTTTAGTTTCCCAGCTACTACATAAAGCCAAACAAGCATTTCTTTTTCTTTTTCTCCTTCCTTCCTTCCTTCCTTTTTTCCTTCCTTTAGCTCAGACTGACCTGGAATTCACTATGCAGTCTCAGGGTGATCTCAAACTCACAAAGATCCTCCTACCTCTGCCTCCTGAATGCTGATACTAAAGGTGTGCTCAAACAAGTATTTAAAAAATATTTTTATTTATTTGCAAGCAGGGAGAGAGAGAGAAGACAGACAGACAGAGAGAATGGGTGAACCAGAGACTCCAGCTGCTGTAAACAAACTCCAGATGCATGCACCACTTTATGCATCTGGCTTTATTTGAGTACTAGGGAATCAAACACAGGTCATCAGGCTTTGCAGACAAGTTCATGAACTGCTGAGCCATCTCTCTAGCCCCAAACAAGCATTTTAATTTGTGGCAGCAAGATACCTTGGTGCGTGCACACATATACAGATAAGTAAATTTTAAAAAATTTAAAGCTGGCCATGGTGATGCATGCCTTTGATCCCAGCACCTGTGGAACAGAGCTAGGAGCTGCACCGTGAGTCTGAAGCCAGCCTAGGCCTATAGAGTGAGTTCCAGGTCAGCCTGGGCTAGAGTGAGACCCTGCTTCGAAAAAACAAAACAAAAAAAAATTAAATTGCATCTTAATAAACTAGAATTGTAAATTGAAGTTTGAGTAATCTGCCTCTCTAAACTAGGTGCACTGAAAAATAGTTTAGGAAGTCCTTTGAAAGTCTAGTAGAGAAATGAAGAATCCTGTTACAGCTTAAAGAGTGAGCCTGAGCTGGCAGGTTGTGCATCCAGCTTGACTCTTCTGCCTTCCGTAGGGAAATTTACTGTTCTTCATGGAAAAAATTTTAGCCGAGTTTTATTTAAGTCATTACTTTGGTTTAAATGTCCCCCATGAGCTCATGGGTCTTGCATGCTTGGTCTCCAGCTGGTGACTTTTTTGGGAGGTTATAAAACCTTTGGGACATGGTACCTCAGCTTATGGACTAGACCATTTGGGAGGTGGGGTGCTTTCAGTGACCCTCATGTGACCAGTCAAACTCTACTGCTGTAAATGGAACTGAACTTTCCCAGGCACCATAATGGACTGCATTCCCTTAAGTAGTGAATTGAAGTAAATGTCTTCTTTCTTCAGTGGCTTCTGTCAGGTATTTACAAAGTCCAAGCAAATGAGAAAAGTAACCAAAACAGTTATTTCTTTTTTAATGTCTTTATTTGTAAGGGAGAGAGAAAGTAAGTGTGGGGGGGCACACCAGGGCCTCTTGCTATTGCACATGAACTCTGGATGCATCCACCACTTTGTGCATTTGACTTTATGTGGGTGGATACTGGGAAAGTAAACCCAGGCAGGCAGGCTTTGCATGAAGTACCTTTAACTACTGAGCCATCTTCCCTGACCCAAAAAATAGTTACTTAAAATGGATATCATGATATGACAAGATCAGTGGATCGAATGGATCAGACTATCAGTAATATTTTCATTTTTTCCCTGGTAAACTCACACACCTGTAAATTAGGCTGTTCTTAGACTTGAGATCCCTTGAAAGAGAGGGGATCACTCATGTGCTGACGGGGCCACTCCCTGGAACTGTGCCTCACTCTACTGTGAGTTCTGTCAGCATCTTCTCATCTTTGTGTCCCCCTGACTGGAATATGCCAGTGGATGTTAAGCCAATGGTCATGGGACTGTTGGAATTCTAAAACCTTTAAGCTGTAACGCTTTCCTGTTGTGGGAAAAAACATGTAGTCCTTGCAGTGGTTCACTTAGCAACCTCCAAGCTGGTATCATTGTATTTGTAAAGGATTCTTTGAGTTCCAAATGCCCTTTCCTGGCTGGGTGGCAGGGCTCTAATGTAGTTTGTCAAGATCTTGAGTATTTTCACTGAATTATTTGACCACATGTTGTCCATGTTCCAGGAAAGCTTCAAAGCCCTGTGGTAGTCTGGAGACAGAGTAACTAGTGAGAGACCACTCAACTGGCAGGTAGAGCAGCTTATTCTCCCTTCTCAGTACAGCTGATCCCCCTTCCCAATAGAGCTTGATCCCCCCTTTCCAGTACAGCTGATCCCCACTCCTAGTAACCTGGTCTTACCAAGTATTTCTGCCCTCTTCTATGTCTTGGAGATTTAGATCTGTGATGTGTCAAAGGTAAAAAATGCTAAAGTACATTGGAATCATAAACATTAAATTGGCATAATGTGTGTTAATTATATTTTGCTATTTTCTCATTGTGTGAAAACTGGTTACATGCACAATCATTAGGAGATAATATTAGTTTAATCAAGATGTGCCATTTTTTCATTTTTATGTTTGATTATTAAAGTACTTAAAAAACTTACGTCTTAAAAATTTTTGAAATATCCTCAAAATAACTCAGGTATGTTTTAATGTTGGTCAGTGTGTTCAATTTTGCCTTGAGAAAGTTTAATAAAAATTATCAAGGGGGTTGGGAAGATGGCCCAGTCAAAGGCACATGCTTGCAAAGCCTATCAGCCTGGGTTCAATTCCCCAGTACCAATGTAAAGCCAGATGTAAAGTGGTGCATGTGTCTGTGACCCAAGTTTGCCTATAACAATGGGAGGCAGAGCCAGGAGAGTCCAGAGCTCCTGATTTCAGCAGCAAGATACCTTGTCTCAAAGCAAGTGGTGCACAGACACCTTGAGGTTGCTTGCTTGCAAAGCTTGCCAGCCCAGATTCAGTTACGCAGGACCCATGAAAAGCCATATACACAAAGAGTGTATGTGCCTGGAGTGCATTTGCAGAAGTAGGAGGCTGTGGCATGCCCACTGTCTCTGTCTCTGTCTCTCTCTCTCTCTCTCTCTCTCTCTCTCTCTCTTTCTGTATGTCTCTTTCTCCTCTCTCTTTCTGCTTATAAACAAATAAGTGAAAATATTTTTTAAAGGCCAGAATTTAAAACTGTTGAGATTGTCTTGCCTTTTTCCCTGTACAATTAGGTTAGTGTGTGGGGGCACATGTGTGTGCGTGCGTGACTGAGGAAGCCAGAGGTTAATGTCCGGTGTTGTCTTCAGTTGCTTCCCACTTATCCCAGTCCTTACCAGTTTGGCTAGTCTAGCTAGCCAGCTTGCCCTGGGATCAGCCTGCCTCTACGTCCCAAGCACTAGCATCTCAGGCATACACCACCTTGCCCGACATGGGTGCTGGGGACCCAAACTCAGGTCCTCACACTTCTGTGGTGAGTACTTTACTAAGCCATCTCCCCAGCCCAACTTTTGTTTTGACATTTTCTTCATGATCAAGAATTCTGACTTTAAAAAAAAAAGAATTCTGACTTGACATTGTTTTTTTTCTTATGTACTTTCAGCCCATTTGGAGGCTAGTTTTGAGGAGGTAGAAAATCGCCTGCTGCTTCTGGAGGATTTGTGTGGGCAGTGCGAGTTAGAAAGACAGAAACGCGCACAGTTCCTGCAGCTGGAGAATTACAAGAAAAGTAAGAGGTAAGTTTGAAAACTTGGTCACAACGTTTATTTTTTTTCCACATTGATTTGTAGGCTATTCTTTATAAGTTTGGAAGTAAAAGCTTATTAAGTTTTCCCATCTATTTTTTTAAATCATTATTTGTTGCCATTTCACGCAGATGAGTTGTAAAAGCTAAGGACAGACGAGGTAAAATAAGTGCTCCCAGTGTGGAGGTAAAAGAAACAGAGCAAAGGGCAAAGTTTCCAGCAAAATGGGAGTCCTAGCCTGTTTTTGCATTTTCTTGTTTGTTTAGTAGTAGTTGACTGAGCTGCTCTTTCCCTTATCTCCTCTGTTTTAATAGCAGAGTCTGGGGTGGTGGGAAGGAACTTGAGACCAGGACAGATAGGACAGAATCTCAAACGTGTCACATGTTAGATGTGAGGCTGCAAGCCAATTAATCTCTGAACCTCAATGTCACTGGCTTGTAGCGGGAATACTAGAATGTGCGGACAGGATGTTTATCACATGGCTACTAGGTTTGCTGGAATGAGGCTAAGGGAGCTGACGTTCTCATCCTGTCCACAGGGATGTGCTAAGTCGATGAGCTATAAGAAGTATGTGGGGAGAGAATTTAGAACTTGGGTTCCATCATGAAGGATCCCTATCCAAAGTTCATTCCATCTGGGTTAAAGCAAGCTTCCCAGGCAGTGCTGATGTGGGTGCTTGAGGCACCACATTTTGAGAACTGATGGGCAGGGGGCATAGGCTGTGTGGTCGTGAAAGACTCCAGGGGCCATGTTGCACTGCATGAAGTTTGTATGTGTGAGCCCTTGGAGAGGTGGTCTGTCTAACTTTCAGTTGGCTCACTGTGAGACAGCATTCAGAATGGCATCCATAGAAGAAGGGCTTAGGAATCTCTAGGTAGCTTGTGACCTGAGGATTTCTAGGCCCAGAGGAAGGAAGCAGAGCTGGAGTTGGTTAGGCTTGTTTCCAGTTTTAAAGTTAAAGGTGAGGAGACATTCTGTAGTGAAGACATGAGTCACGGAAGTAAGTTCATCAAAATACTCGAATTCCAAAGAACATGGTAGGAATCCTTGGAAGATTGAAAGGAATTTTTTTTTCAGCTTGCATATGGGTCATATGACCCTGAAGAATAGTCTCCTCACCTGTAAAATGGGCAAATAATAGTGTTGTACAGACTTGATCTAGCATTTGGTTAGCAAGGTAATCGGAATAGTGCCTGAAACATGGTCAGGCTTGATGGCAGGTCCAGTACTGGCCATGTTACTATATGTGCAGCTCTGGGCAGGTCAGGGCTCCTCTGGTTCTGATGGCAGGTCCAGTACTGACCGTGTTACTATGTAAGCAGCTCTGGGAAGGTCGGGGTTTCTATGTTCATTACCAGATACAGTTTTTACCTACTTGAATACAAGAATAATATGAATTATATAAGTACTCCTATTTTATTCCCATCAATACAGGTTGAAATTTGTTTTAAAAAGTATACATAGGGCTGGAGAGATGGCTCAGTGGCTAAGGCACTTGCCTCCAGTGCCTAAGGCCCTGGGTTCAATTCCCTAGGACCCACATATGCCAGACCCACAAGGTGGTGGCCCTGGTGCTCCCTCCCTCTCTCTCTCTCTCTCTCTCTCTCTCTCTCTCTCTCTCTCTCTCTCTCTCTCTCTCTCTCTCTGCTTGAAAATAAATAAATAAAAATAAAAATAAAAAGTATACATAATACTTTAGTACATAAAATCAAAGTTAAGATGATTACATAAAAGAATTATACTTAGAACTCTATTATGCTTTTCTTCAGCCTCTCCAAATGACTTAGATATCTTTTAATCAATGCATTATAGTTTGTGTTACAAAATTAAGCAGTGTTTGGAAAATAGCATCACTTACAGTTTAAGTAAAAGCCAAAATGTACTGAGTAATTCTTAATATTTTTCATGTCAATAAGATGGCAGAGTATTTAACTTAGGTTTGTGTGATGGTTAAGTTTTGTTAAGAGAAGCCTTGTGTTGAGGGGAGATTATGTGTTTCCAGTTGTACATGGATAGTTATATCTTGTTAGGTGGAATTATGATCTTGTTACTATCTTCATCTGGAAATTAGGTATGATGTAAGGAGATATGGTTCGATGTCAAATTGACAAGGAGTGGATGTGTGATGGTTAAATTTTGTTGTTAACTTGACCTTTTTAGTAATCTTGGGTGGGTCTCTGAGGATGTTTACAGGAGGGCAGCCCTCTCAGTAGGGGGCAGGATGTAAGGAAGCTCAGGGGAGCTAGAAATGAACATCCCTTCTTGAGAGGGCAGTGCTGGAAGTAATTTCCAGAGACTCAGGAGTCAACAAGTCTGGGATAGGGTTGTAAGACCCTGCCCTAAGGCTATATAAAGGGGATCTCTCTCTTCCCCCTTCCTGTTTTGTTAGTGTGTATAGGATATTGGTGATGGTTTCTTTCTCTGCTTGGACCTGTGAAAGGCAGGCCAGCCTCTTTCACCATTGTGGAACTTCCCCTGGATCTGTAGCTTCAATAAATCCTTTCCTCCCATCACTGTGTCTGGTTTGGAGATTCTTCCCTGTGGCATGTGGCTGGCTACAAAAGTTTGATAATCACCTTTTGATAATCCTATTACTCTTAAGATATATATATATATGTATATATATATATATATATATATATATATATATATATATATATATATATATGAAAAGTTCACTCTAATTACGATTACCATTTTGTGATCAGCAGCTTAAAATTTATAGGGGAATATTTCATACCATGATAGGCTAATTTTTAAAAGTGTCCTTACAGTTGATAAACCCAAGAATTTTAGCAAGAAGCTTAGAAGGTAAGAAATTTAAGTTAACTACTTTAATTGACCTTAAGACTTCATCTGAACTGCATAAAATACTAGAAACACCAAAATAATTTGTATTTGTCTTTTAAGACATTGGACTTACTTAAATTGAAATATTTTTTTTTCTCTTAGATGATTCTTGCTGATTGAAATTATTGACAGAAACACAACTTTAGCCAGGTTTGGTGGTGCATACTTGTAATCCTGAAACAGGAAGTAAAAGCAGGAAGAGTAATTGGAAGTTTAAGGCCAACCTGGACTATCTATATAGGGAGACCTTGTCTCAAAAAGAGAAAGAAGTACAATTTGAGAAAAGTCCTTGGAGACCTAATCTTGACTTTCTTCTCTGCCACTTGCTGCCTGTTTGGCCCTTTGCACATAGCTTATCGTCAGCTTTCTTATCTGTAAGTAGAGATAATGAAAATTTCTGGCAGGGTTTTGAAGAAAAGAAACAGTTTTAATTTATATTTTTAAAGGACCAAGTAAAGTGCAAGACTGGTTAGCTTGTAGAATCAAATTTTGAATTCTTTCTTTAAGTATACACAGAAATAATAGGATACATTGTTTAAATCTATTTATACACTGCAGTCTTTCTGAAACTCTCAGCCTATTTTTATTCAACACATAAAATAATGAAGTATCTCTTTTGAAAAGAAACCTTTTGAAAACAGTTCATATAGTCTGTGTACATGACTGATTAATAATTGGTTATAGTGTATATAGTTTGAGTACAACAAACACTAAAAATTGAACAGTTTTATTCAAGGGAATGTAAATTATTTATATTCATGGAAAACACTAAATGAGAAAACTAAAGTTATTTTTCAAAAGAGCATGAGGCTAGAAGAGAAAAGACAGAAGACAGATGACAGAGTATTCTGGAAGATGGAAGTCGGAGGTCAAATGATAACGGACTACAAAATAGGTCAGAAGCTGGGCTGAGACTCCAGTGTCCATAGAGGGAAATCAAGACTGAAGGAGTGCCGTGTGGGTCTCACTCAGGAATCTGGAAAAGCTCGGGAAGTGAAGCACCAAGAACCTTCAAGACAAGCTGTGCTGAGAGCAGAATACAGGAAAGTATTTTAGTGGAGAAGTCTGATCCTCCACTGGAACTGAGCAGCGTAGAGTAAAGAACAGCTAGGAAGCAAGAGAGAACCTTAGAAGTAAGGTGTGTGACCGCACTAGTGGAACACTGTAGCCAAAGCATTCAAAGACCCTGTTAGATGTTAGAGACCAGCTTGAGAAAGAGAAACAAATTTACTGGAAAAAAGTATGTTATCCAACTTGCAATGATTGCAACACTTTTTTTCATCCTTAATTTGTGATATTTTTCATCTTGAAAGTTGTAAAGTAGAGAATTTTTATTTTTATTTAAATAAACTTTGCTTAACTTTGCAAAAAAAAGAAGACTGTCTAAAACATAAGGACATGGATGTCTGGATTTGAGAGGGCCTGCCTACAAAATGTCCAGCAGAGCAGAGTGGTGGGAGAAGATTCTTTTTGTAAATTTCACTCCCTTAGGAGTCAGGAAGATCAAACACGAGAAAGGTTTCATGGGAGGAATCCAAAGGAGCTTCAGTTGCTTAGCAGCACTGAAATTAGAAAATGATTTCTGTTTAGCATATGAACTTTTGCTTAGCAAATTTCGTCAAGCACGAGGAACCAAGACAGTATCCAAGCATAGAAATTTAGCTCACATGCTCACATCAAGAAGACAGCAAGAAGGAGCTCTTAAAAATGAAACACAGCGGGCTGGAGAGATGGCTTAGTGGTTAAGGCATTTGCCTGCAAAGCAGAAGGACCTGAGTTTGATTCCCCAGTACCCATATAAAGTTAGATGCACAAGTTGGCGCATGTATCTGGAGTTCATTTGAAATGGCTGAAAGCCCTGGTGTACCCATTCTCTCTCTCTTTCTCTCTCTCTCTCTCTCTGCCTCTTTCTCTTTCTCATACTCTCTCTTTCAAATTCAATAAATAATTTTTTTAAAAAAAATGAAACACAGGGTCACAGAAGTAGAAAACTCTAGCTAAAGCATTATTGAAGGCCCCACTCCCCATCCAGGGGAGCCGACCCCCGGGAGACCCAGAGTTGCTCTAAGAACACACACAGCAGAATGGAGCCAGGAGCACCTGCAGACTGGAGAGCTCTGTGAGGTGAGGCCAGAAGATGCCAAGAGCAGGGTTCCTCGAGGAACAGATGAGATGATTGGTCCATATGCTTGTCTGCATTGACAGGAGTTTGATGAGGAATTAGTGATGGATAGTTTTTGAACGAAGCAAACAATAACAAGGCAAATATTAACCCTAAGAAGTCAGGCTTTTACAAGAAAGGAAATAAAACTACAGATATCTGTTGGAAACAATATTTACATAATATAATCAGTCATTGAATACTGAATGGTGATCCAGTTTTGTGGGGAGCTTGGGGAGGGAGCATGTCTATATGGAAGGGTAGGGGCATCTCCAGGCTAATTCTTGTCTTCTACAGAAAGAAATCAGTAATACTTACAGTAGATAGAAGATATGTCAGGGTTAGTCCCGTGGCCTTTGTACTCACTGACACACAGAAGCTGTGGTTTCCTATACAAGAGTGGCCCTTTCAGGACATCACTGTGGATGAAGAAGGGTTGTATCAGACTCCTCGCCTCCCAGACTAGCTAATGGTTGCTGGGAGAGGAGAGCCACGTTCATCAGGAATGTAGTCACTGGTATATAACCTCCTACACGTGATCGTGCAAGCAGCCCTGACTTACCTCATTGGGTTAAAAACAAGGGCATGCAAATAAGATGGGGATCCATAAGGAAGGAAGGGTGTTGGTTAGAGGGCTGAGGGGATGAGAAAGGGTCATTGGGGAGAATCAAATCAAAATACATTATACACATTTATGAAAATATCAAAAATAGAAAAAAATTAAAATATGTCAGTGTTTCCATATTATAAGTAAGTCATTATGAGAAGAAATAATTAAGAATGCAAATGCTTGTTGAAAGTTGGGTGAGTGGTGGAGAGAGCTGTGGTAGGGGCTAGTCTGTTACAACAAATCATGCTTGCTGCTTAACGAAAGTATATGCACTGTAAACACAGGCATTGAATTTAAAACGTCTTATTAGCTGCAACATGAAGAGTGTACATGGGTAGTTGTTAGTAAAACATTCCATAATCAAGTAACTCTCTGAAACACTTTACCCCTGTACTTGCCTCATGGAGGTTTGTAGTGCTGATGGAGATTAAAGCGGCTAAGAATTGCCCATAGGAGACATTCATTTGACTCCACATTTCACAACTTACTTGCTCACAGAACAGCTTTGTCTGTGGTGCATATGGCATGTTAATATTCTGTATAACACTGGGAAGTTTTAAGTGATGAACAAAGGAGTGTCTTAAAAACAAACCCCCTTTCTAACAAGATGCTATGTAAAATAAATCAGTGACCCCCCCCCCGTGTGTGTGTTCATTCGTTCATGTTTGAGTGAGGTTGTGTGTGCCGTGGTGAGTATATGAAGGTCAGAGAACAACCTTTATATATTTGGGTGTTGGTTCTTGCCTTGTACGTTCTTTGATACAGGCTCTTTTTACTACTGAAGACACCAGGCTCCCTGGCCAGCGAGCTTCCTGGGATCATTCTATCTCCGCCTCCCATCACATTGTAGAAGTGCTGAGATTACAGATGTGCACTATAGCATCTGGCTTTTACATGCGTTTGGGAATCTGAACTCACTCACTGAGTCATTTCTTGTTCTGAAAAAGATAATATATGATATAAAATATTGGTTATGTAATATATGTATGGATATGTGTGCTTTAAACAAATACTTCCATATACTCAGTGGATTTCCTGAAAATCTAGGCCAGGTAGCTAGATGGAGGTGGCAGAGGAGAGATGGGAGAGGAAGAGACAGTTTCTTGTAT
Organism: Zapus hudsonius; assembly: GCA_004024765.1. Lineage (NCBI taxonomy): Eukaryota > Metazoa > Chordata > Mammalia > Rodentia > Dipodidae > Zapus > Zapus hudsonius. Next base: position 20,043 of record PVHP010004640.1, on the reverse strand, counting down.
TTGTGCATTGCTGATGGTTTCTGCAGTGGCTCCTTCGCCCCTTCTTATCCAGCCACTCACTCTTTCATAGCCACAGGGGTAGAGCAGCAATCCTGGGACCTGAGAATAAGGTTGGGTTGCATGAAAGCTTACATAGGACATGGGAGGATGCAAAGAAAAAAATGTATTAAAAATTAAGTCTTAAGGTAATAAACTAGACTTTGAAAAAAAAAAGGAAGGTTTTGATGATGGTAAGAAAAGAATGGACTCCTTTAAGTAGGGTGAGCATAGAACTGAGACCTGAATAAGAAAGCAGCCATGTACCAGGCGTGGTGGTGCATTCCTTTAATTCCAGCCCTTGGGAGGCAGAGTTAGGAGACCAGTCTGAGACTACATACTGAATTCCAGGTCACCCTGGACTACAGTGAGACCCTACCTTGAAAAACCAAAACAAATAAACGGAAAAAAAAAAAAAACACTGAGTCATAAATAATCTAGAAAATACTCAGGAAAGGCTTGAGCAGGGAATGTAACTGAGTTCCTGGCCCTGATGTCATTGTCCCAGACCTCTGTCACAAAGCACAAGGCTCAAAGCTAAAGGATCAAATTGCTTACAACTAAATTACCAGTATCCCAAATAGAGCTCAAGAACAGTGATAGAAACACAGACATATCTAGCACTCAACAAGATCAACCAGTGTCTGGCATGTAGGCAAAGACTCCTAATAAACATATCAAAACCATTCAGAGCTAACACAGATGTGAGAATTATCTAAGAAGCAATGGAAGCAGTCATTGCAACTGTATTCTCTAAGGTCAGAAAGTTAAGCAGAGATAGTCCCAAATTTTTGCCTCTTTATTTTCTCTTCCCTATGAGATGCTAGCTTCCTATGAGGTTAAGTAAAAGTAACTTGAAATTTGTATTTTACTAAATTTATTGAGATTTGGTGTTCATGCCTGGTAGACCAGTGACCTCTTGAATACAAACTGGGCTGTAATATTGTTGTTTTCATAAATATGTAATTATGTCTTTCATTTTCTTTCAAAATTACACCTACGCTTGTGAGTTGGCAAGGAATTGAACTGATCAAAACAATTCCTCTAGCAGGGAACCCAACCTTTTGAGTGTGACATTTCATCTACAGAGTTCACACTTGAGAAACCCACAATTGAATTACAAAAAAAAACCAAACTCAATGTTTTTAAGTAAGTTTATGATTTTGTGTGGGGCCATAGTTGTAGCTTGTATACTTGTAGTTGTAGCTTGCTGTGAGACGGATATGCCTGTCTGAAGTGTCCTGGAGGTGAAGACGTATGTCTTCCCCAGAACAGATGGAGCTACAACAAGGAACAGTTTTTAGATCCTGGGATGACAGTAAATACAGTTCAGTACTGATACGGGTTGCTGATAATTAATATTTGTAAGCAACATGGAGAGAGAGAGTTTTGGAATCCTCCCTTCCAGAATTAAAATTTAATTACACATTTATTCTAATTCATTAATTTAGGAAAAGGGGAGTTGGATGGGAAATTCTCCTAGTCATCATGTGGGAAGTTACCGAGTCCTCTAGCCACCAGTGTAGGGAGATCACGTGTCAGAGAATTCAACAGAACTTATATTATTTAGCTAAATAAGCAGCCAAAGAAGAGATAACAGAGAGCTCCCTTTATGAGAGAGATTCATGAGAAAAAATTTGGAGCCTGCCTACCCCCCCCCAAGCCATTAGCTAGAGTGGGGGAAAACCTTACCATCCTAAGGCCTGGGTCAGCAGTCCCCTCTACTCCATTGCCGCGTGGAAGAAGAAAGAAGGCCCCCTTCCTCTAAGGGAAGAGAATTTAAGTTCTTCCCAGGTGAGTCAGAGAGACAGCTGATTGGTTCATATTTGACCAATCAGTTTTAGCACCTAGGTTGTAGCTCTAACTAGACACCTCCCACTCAAGGGGGTGGGTGTTCCCTGCAGACCTGACTGTCACAGTACTGGTATTTTAAGTTTCTTAAACTTTCATTTTGAATAATGAGTGACTACTTGCTGTCAGTATTAAATGGTATATTTGGAGTTTTGTTTTCTGTGGGTTTTTTTGTTGTTGTTGTTCAGACTGGCCTCAAGCTCACTGTGGCCAAGGATGGCCTCGAGTTCCTGATCCTGTCACCTGGTTGCCGACTTCTGTTCTTCAGAGATGCTTTCAAATGCATGAAATAAGTTATTTTCGCATGCAATGTGGTTAACACTGGGGTTGCCTCCATTTCCTGTTGTTCTTTAGAGACTTGGGAGATGAGACAGGTGGAGGTGTGCTGCTGCTCTGCCACTGCTTCCCGGACTCCAGTTGTCCCTGGTCCTCTGGGGTATGGCTAGCATTGCAGTAATGGCCATTTTTCTGTGGCTAAGAGACAGGCCTCTTTTTTGGCCTCGTCCACCTTTATAGTCTTTAGTTCAGGCAGAGAAGAACTGTACTGTCGTGTTTGCAGAGGACATTAATGACTCACTGCTGAAGAGGGTTGATGTGAGATTGCCAAGGGGGACATTTCCTCCTAAATGGATCAACATTTTTCTTTCTTCTGAAGTTTCATGTCATCCTTTGTTTATGACCAATTCCTACCCTTATATTGCTTTCAAAGAAATACACTCTTGCCATCAAATAACGTTACTTCATTGAGGAAGAGAAAATAGAAGTCATATGCAGCTCTCAAGGACTAATACAGTTAGATTGGAGAATTTATTAGGTGACTGCTTTTGAAAAGTATCCTCAAAGGTTTAAACATAGGACTAGTTCGGGGGCAGGTAAAACACTCATTTCCTGCATAGATCACTAATAGGCATCTTTTGGAAAAAGAGTTCTTGTGGTTTTTCTAGGTAGGATCTCGCTCTAGCCCAGGCTGACCTGGAATTCACTATGTAGTCTTGGGCTTGCTTCTGGTTGGGTGTTTGTCCAGCAACAAGAAAGTAACTGCAATAAACACGAAAAGGGAAAAAGATCAGATCTTTATAAATTAGAAGTCCATTTTTACATTGTATCTCGGATGTCTGAGAGGGGAAACACCCCAGGGTTGGTCATGTAATGCTTTCCTTGTGTGTCCTGTTTGCACAGACATCTTCTTGAGCTTCATAGTGGCCTCAGGTCCACCAGCCTGCTCTGAGACCAGCTTATCTTCTCACAGGAGTTGTATTTGGTGGTGAGCACTCTGATTCACAAACTGTGAATATCCAGTTTATGTACCCACCCCCTTCAGGTTATGCTTTTGTTGCTGAGATTCCCCCTTGTTCATGGTTTGTCTTACTTGAGTGCTTGAGAAGAAATTCCTATGATACCAAAAGCCAGATTTCACAACTTTTGCAATAATAACTACTACTACATCCACTGTGAGTTTCCTTCAGAATTGCTGCTCTAACCACTCATCAGCCACCAAGAATGCCCAGGGTGAGTGCCCCTCACCATGTAAATGGGACCTTATTTCCCCAAATCTATTCAGATTGGAGAGTATGTTGCTCGAGAGAGCAGAGCTGCAGACCAAGGAGGAACATGACTCCCAGAGCTCTGTGAGGAAGACAGAGAACTCCAAAAAGGAGATGAATGATGACTTCCGACTTTCCTTAGTTCCTCAAAGGGCTCTCGGCCACAGACGTCTCCTGCAGAGCCTTTCAGGTTGTCACCAGAACTATCAAATGACAACTTTGGTTGGAGCTCTAATTGACTTTTATTCATGATCCGTGAATCAGGACAACTCCACTCTATAAAACAGAAGAGATACACCCTGCTACTGGGCCATAGCAGAACAGTGGTCCCATGACAAGTAATAAGAAAAAGCCATTTTGTTAGCATCTTACTCTGTTTTCTGTTGTTTCGGCTGCCTTAGCAATATCTGAGACTGATCCAGAGAAGCTAACTTAGCTCACAGTTCTGGAGCCTAGAAGTGTATGATTGGTTGGGTACATCTGACGTGGGCATTCTCTGTGGCAGAAGAAAGGAAGCTAGGATAAGCGAGCGTGTACAAAGACAGGAGATACGGGGCCATCTTTGTTTAGTAACAGTTCCCTTTGCTGTCACTAAACTGATGCTGTGAGAACTCACTCCTGCAGGGTGGCTTTAATTTATTCAGGAGGACTCTATCCCTGTGAGCCTAACTCCTCCCACCAGCCCCTCAGGCATGAGTTTTGGTGGGGACAGACAGACCAGGTTCAGACCAAAGCAGTTATTTTCAGGTTACTTTAATTTTTAGAAGGGTTAATAAGATGCTTCTTTATTATGCTGGTTCAGATAGACTGGTGTATTAGTCCATTTCTTGTTGCTAGACAAAATATATGAGGCTGGATAACCTTAGACTAGCCCACAGCTGCAGAGGTTCAAAAGTACAGTGCCAGCTCCTGCTTAGCTCTGGTGAGAGCCTCCTAGTAGAGGGAGCCACAGTAAAGAGACCATGTGCACAGAGAACAGAGGTTGAAGCATGGAGCTAGGAGGAGAGCTGGGAGGGCCAGTCTTACTCCTTTCTAAGAACTTGCTCTCTTGGGAACTAACTGCGTTCCTACAAAGCTGCTCAGTTCCTTCTTCTGATGACCTCCTACTAGGATTGACCTCTTAGAGGTCCCCACCTCCAAACATCATCATCCTGATGACTAAGCTTCCCACACATGATCCCTTGAGGGGAAGCCATTCAAACCCTGTCCAGATGAGAGCAATGAGAACCTCCTGTGTTCAGGTAGAGCTGGTATGTTTGGGAATCTGTCTTCTTCCTTAAAGCTTCTTTGATTCTAAGGCACTTAGCAGAAGCGATTCCATTTAGGTTGATCTGATCTTTTGTGACCTAATGCCAGAGCTCATTCACAAATAATGCCTCCCACAAGGTTTATTTTAAAAGACAAGGAAACAAGAATTGTAGGAACTGAGTCCTTGAGTAGGCTGAAGGAAATGAGAATCCTGTCCACAGCACCGTTGGATATAGGCTTCCAGAGTGTTTCAGCAAATATTCCAAAGCAAATTGACATGTGGCCCTCCAGAGTCTGTTCCTCTTAGGTTTTCTGTTAGTGAACTTTCTTCCTGGTGATCCAGACTAGGACCCTCAAGCACAGCATGCTTATCTCCTCCCTCTACTTACTCTTGGCAGGAGCCATGGCAGCTTCTCTCCCCAGCAGTTTGCACACCGAAGACCTTTTCCTGACTTGCTTAGGTTGCCCTGGAGCTGTTTCCAAACTCACCTGTTGTTTCCTAAGTTTTCCCAGCTTTTGTTTTCTCCCTCAAACCCTGTACATCTGTCCATCACAGCTAGAATGTTTGTATAGTGCTCATGCTGTTCTTCTGCTAAAATTAAAGCCAAATCTTGCAGTGTCTCTGAGAACTTTCTACCTTTTCATCTGTACTGCCTGCACTTCTACTTGCTGCTACTCAGAAGGCCATTTCCTAAGACAGCCTGCTCCTCAGACCTCACGCCTTCCTCCTTCCCTTGTCTTCTGTTTCCACAACCTAAGAGAGACGAAGTGTGGGGTGATCAGCACTGCTCCTCTGCTTCATCAGTCACCTCTGCCACCCACAGCCTGTCTCCTGGTCTAAGACCTCATTTCCCCAAATCTAGACAGACTGGAGGGAGCAGAGCAGAGCACGGGAATCACTAACTCTGAAAGGAAGCCTGCGCTGTTGGAGCTGTGAATGCCCAGGACAGTGTCACCCTTCCCCATAGCTTGTCCTCTCTGCTCAGTAGCAGCTTCCCCTTGAGAGCACTGGTGCGCCAATGTACGAGACAGAGCTTCCTGGTTTGCTGGCTGTTGGTATTGGGGATGGGGAAACTGTGTGTGGAATTATTATTCTGAGTTTTCTTCTTTTAAAACTCTAGGTGCCATTTTAGAAATTTTTTTGTCCACAGTCAGACTCTGAAAAGAAGCAAACTAGAAGCTCTCTGAAGGTTATAGTCATAGAAAAATAGTTACAGGTTTAGAGTATCAAGTGTTCTGTCAGCTCTCCCCATCAAGGGCTGTAAAAGGACAGTTAGACAGTTTGGGGATTTTCTTACTATGCACTTTGGCCATTAGGATAATGAAGTTGAATTTAGGCATTTGTACTCAAGATCCTAAGAATGAAGTTGGATATTTTCTGAAGGGAACAATTGCGGTTGGTTTTCTTTTTTTTCCTAAGAGATAGAATTGAATTTTATATTCTCTTTCATAGTTGTGAACCATGGTGCTGGAAAATTATAATAAACAGCGGGTATTTTTAGGAAAGGGTTAGTGGGTGGCCATCTTGATTCAGGAACCTTCCCTTGAGCTGCTGTGAGAACATCATCTGCTGAGCCCTTCATTAGGCAGCTTGCCAGTCCTGCTGCCGGCTGTTAATTGTAGTCAACTGCTTTGGAACCTGAGCAGTATTGTAATTAGGAGTGTGGCATGCTGCATTTAGTTGAGAACATCTCTAGATTTTTAATAAGACCTAGTGTGCAGGTACGAGATGTAGGGCTCGGTCTTTGGGATAATAAGCCTTTACAAAAGAAACTTGCCTCCCTAAACTAACTTTCTTTCTTTCTTTCTTTCTTTTTGTTTTAAGTGCTAATACAGAGAAAAACACATGTAATCATAAAATTATGAGAGAAAGCTCGAACACAACTTGCTTTTTTGGCCTTTTGTCTCAAAAAACCTATTTTATGATCCATCATCTGCATTTTAGCATCCTTCATTGTCACTGGGAAAACAAGAAGATGCCTGGAGGTGTGGCCCTGCTGATCCTTTGATATGTACCTTCTTCCTCTTCTTTACTGCTACTAAAAGGGGAAATAACTTCTCCTGTTCTGGATAATCTTTAATGAAAAACCTTGTGAATCTGTTTCTTATCAATTGGAAAATTATAATAAGCACTCTTATTAATTGATTCTTAGGTCTTAAAATGGTTCATAGTTGGCACTTCAGTGTCCTCTTTGTTCTTAAAAGCTTTTTAATAACTTGAGTTTTGGTACCTTTTTTGAGCCCTTACAGCAGAAATAACTAAATATCATTGCATTAGTCTGGGTATATTGATCACCTCAGTGAAGCATTGATGTGTAAGTGTCCTAGGCTACCACTTTGGGTATTGGAAGGACATAGGATTTTATTATAACAGAGCAACTTCCAGTGGGAAGAGAGTATTTTAAATTTGCATCTTCTTTTTATTTTTTCTTACAGGAAGGAGCTTGAAGCCTTCAAAGGTAATTGTGTGTTTAATTCTTCACTTTAAAGTAGTTGAGAGTTAATTGATGTCAGATGTTGTATCTTGATGATAAAAAGAACTCATTCCCATTCCTTTAAATCAGTTTACATTAAAAGCTGAAGTCTGCTTAATACTGTTTGTACAAGTAGGTTTGCTATTCTCTTGTAATTAAACCACTTCAGGAGACTTGGTGCTAACTTTGAGGTTGTTTGAAAGTTATAGTTTCAGAAGATTCTGATTTCTGCTATCCGAAGTGTGGGTCACATGGAAAAGGGATGTCCAGGGAGATCAGGGTGGGTGGAAACTGTTTCTTCTCTCACACTGTCTCGTTTTAACAGGGTTTGAGGGGCTCAGGAAAAGTTCTTAAATTCAACTCTGAGTTTTTATCTGTTCTTAACAAATAATTGGAATAAAGCAGACTGAGAAGGATACTTTTAAGAACTATTACATTCATTCAGGGAAGTCATGGGACCAAGGGGGAGTGAGTCCCAAGGAAGATGGAATGGGTGCACCCACATGGTCTGGAGGCCATGTGGGACTTGAACATGGCCCTGGAAAGGAGGGGAAAGGGTATTTACTCGATTTGGAGAGATAAACAGAAGTATACAGAGCTCCTGCCATGTGGAAAGCAGGAGGGGTTGGGGAGCCCACATGGGAGTAGGGCTCTCCCGCCCACCCCCATCTCAGCCCAGCCAGGCCTGGAAGAACAGGGACCTGAAAGTTCTGGAGAGGTGAAACCTGAAAAAAATAGACCTTACCCACCTGGTAAGCATCTTATTGGGTGGGTTTTACCTGAGCGAGAGCTGATTTCTGGACTAGGGGCTTGCTCAGGAGTAAGAGTTGATTGGATAGGCTGGATCAGACACTGACCCCTGGTTCTGCTGAAGCAAGCATGGTGTTCCTCTTTGGGCCCTCTCTCCTGACTGGTTGCCTAACTCCCCCTCATCATGACTCTGATGGTCAGCTGGTGGCTCAATTTCTTCCTCTAAAATTAGAGACTGAAGCAGTATGAGATTCATGAAGCCAACTCAGTGTTGCCATTTGGTTTTGGGAAGCTTTGAAGGAGGGACACTGGAGGATGACTCCGTCATGTTGCCCTTACGGGTCACGGAGAAGTTCTAGTAAAAGAGAGAACGCCCTTCCAATTTACCTGTCTTTTTTTTTCTAATTATTCATTAGTAATTACATAGAAATAAGTGTTCTGAGAGAGACTAATTTCAAGGACCAGAAGACTTTAAATTAATCACTTCTGATTTGTTTCATGCTAATTATATTTTACATAAACTAGCCTTGACCTTTAGACTTACTGAAGGAGCAAAGATTTTCCAGTATATCATTTACAGTGAGAATCGTCTGTGTGTCTGATCTCTTTAGATGCTGTAGAAAAATTGGCTAATCCTCAAGATAAAAGGCATAAGCTGCAATTGACCAGCACACTTGTTTTGTCTAGGTTTCCGGGTGACCCATGACAGCGTATTAGTAAACGATTAATCTTGGCCAGCTGTTGAAAGGAATGTTAGTGATCATGAGAAATTATATATTCTCATTGTTTTTACATAATTTGTGAACCACAGTTTATGGACATTATTTTTCATCAGTGGCTTAAAATCAGATTTGAAATCTTTATAAACTGCTGGTTTGAAATTTTTATAAAATGCTGGTTTTCCTCTCATTTCTTTTGGTTCACTAGTTTTGCATTTCTTACATAATGCTAAGAGCTTGGGAAGACAATCAAGTTAATGCTGGAAGACAGGCAGCATCACGTTGCCTGACTCCATCGCAGTCTGAAGCGTTGTTTTTTCAATATAATATTATTCAGAGACTAAGCAGTTTGCAAAAGGTGGGTAATATTGCACATTCCTTGATAAAATCAATTAGGTTTAAATATCTTGTTTATACATAAGTCCCTAATTATGTACAACATGTATCGGCATATCAGATCCACCCACAGGTCAATTTAAGCTCTTGAATTTGAGCAAACCGTAAACTGACTATTACATCATAGCTAGTGTTTTGTATTGGTGTTTACTAAAGATCACTTGCCTTGAGCTGGATGCAACGGCATGCACCCGTACTCTTAGGCACGTAGGAGGCTGAGGTGAACAGATCATTTGAGCCTGGGAGTACAGGACCAGCCTGGGGGAAGAATCTTCTTGAATATTTCGCTAATATTTCAAAAGTGTAAGTAGCATATAACAAGAAAACCATAAAGTTAACTGATTTTCCAAAGACTTAATGGAGAGAAAAAAAAGATTTAAAAATCAATTCAAATAATGTAGTAGCCTCTTATGTTGCCTTTGTTTAAAAAGAATTATTTACACATGTATGTTCATGTATGGGTTCACCAGGGTCTCTTGACATTTCAAACAAGTGGCTCTCTGACTTTATGTGGGTGACTGAGGAATTGAACCCAGGGCCAGCAGGCTTTGCAGGCAAAGGCCTTTAACCGCTGAGCATCTATCTCCCCAGCACTCATGTTTCCTTTTCAGAAGCAGGAGAGGGAGTTGCTTTCTCCAGTTGCCTTATTCATCTTGAATTTAGAAGCCCTTTTCTAAATTAGGGGTGAAAGTGGTTTGGAGGAACCAAAATCCAAAGTTAGAAGCCATCAAAATTAGTAATATAGATAAGTATCATCTGTCAAGTTCTGGCTTCTGCTTTCTGAACTCCATTGAAGTTAATGAGCTAAGCTCACCTGTCACTTCTGCACATGAGACAGATGTGTACAGTAGTGGCGTGGTGGTGCACGCTTTGAATTCTGCACTTGGAAGGCAGAGGTAGGAGGAGTGCCAGGGGTTCAATGCCACCCTGAGACTACATAGTGAATTCTGGTCAGCCTAGAGTGAGACCTTACCTCAAAAACAAAACAAACAAACAAAATTAATGTTTATTTGCAAGTAGAGAGAGAGGGAGGGAGAGAGAGAGAAAAAAAATATGAATGATTATTTCAGGGCCTCTTGCCACTGCCAATGAATTCCAGACTCATGAGTCACTTTGTGCACCTGGTTTTACCTGGGTACTGGAGAATGAAACCCGGGTCATCAGGTTTTGCAAGTAAGTACCCTTAACCACTGAGCCATCTCTCCAGACCTAAATGCCTTAAAAAAATAAAATAAATTCTTAAAAGTGGGAAATTCACCATAAGTAGACATTTCTATCATTTGGGATTAGTAACTTTTTAAAATAGATGATCATTCCATGTATCAAACTTAAAATTACTCTTAAGATATATTCTTTAAAGTAGAATATTGTGCCACTGGAAAGAGTAGATGGAGAGTTGGATAGTGTTCTTACTTTGGCTTTATTGGGTATGGTGCTCCTCCAAATCAACCACCATTCTCCTTTGTTTTTTTTTTTTGTGTGTGTGTGTGTGTGTGCATGTGTGTGCAGCACACCAGCTGATACCCACTGTAGTTGAATGCTTGTGCCCTGCAGGCTACTGAATACCTTTCCCAAATACTTGTTTCCCTGAGTGGAGTTGTATACTTACATAGAGAGGTGTGGGCTCAAAAGCCACTTGTGGAAGTTGTTATTCCAAAATGATGACTCCTCGTTAAAGATGATTGTAATAAAATCAGGTCGCAACTCTTTGGAAGACTTAATATAAATAAATAGCTTTTTTAAAGTTGCTTGCAAACAGTATACTTCAGAATAAGAGGAGCTGGGAGATAGTTAAATTGGTCAAATGCTTGCCTTCCTCCCTACAGCCAGTGGCACACGCCTGTAACCCCAGCACTGGGAAGGTGGAGACAGGTAGATCTCTGGGGCTCAGTGGCCAGACACACAGGCCTAACTGGTGAGTTCAGTGCCACTTAGGGCGTGCCGCAGTCAGCATCACATTGCTGGCACAAGGTACCTGACCAAAAACAGCTTGGGGAAGGAAAGGATTTATTTCGGTTTACAGACTCCATGATGGAGAAACTCCATGATGGCAGGGAAAATATGGCATGAGCAGAGGCTGCACATCACCTCCTGGCCAACATCAGGTGGACAACAGTGGCAGAAAAGATGCCCAACACTACTAGCAAGGGGAAGCTGGCTATAATACCCATAAGCCTGCCTCCAGCAACAGGGATCCAATTCCCAAATTGCCATCTGCTGGGGATCAAGCATTCAGAACACCTCTGTGTATGAGGCACCTGAATCAAACAGGCACGGGGTAAAAGGATGGAGAAACATTTCTAAGCAGATGGAACTGGGAAACAGGCAGGTGTCACTGTTCTCATATCTGACAAATCAACTTTACACCAAAACTAATCAGCAGAGATAATACGGTCACTTACACTGATTAAGGGCGTAGTTCATCAAGAGGATGGTATAATTATAAACAACACAAGTGTACCCAATTTCAGAATAACAATTCTACTAGAGAGCGATCACTCTCTACTTCTTTTGTTGTGATCGTGTGGTGCTTGCTGTCTGCTCCTTCCATGCTTTCTTCACCATAACTCAAGCCTCTGGACCTGTAAGCTCAAAATAAACCCTCCTTGTCCTTAAGCTGCTTCTGGTTGGGCATTTTGTTCCAGCAACGAGCAGGTAACTGGTACAGAAAATTGATGCCAGGAATGTGGTTGTTGCTATGATACACTTGACCATGTTGTTCTTAGTCATTGGAACTGGTTTTCAGGAGTAATGTAGAAGAGTTTATAATTTTGGGTCAGAGAAGTCTTAAAAATACACTAAGGAGAGCTTGATGGGCCATTATGGTTGGGATTTGAAAGACCAGAAGGCTGAGAAATATGACTGTTGAGACTCTGCTTGTGAGTCTCTGAGGTTTCTTAGGGGATAAGGACTTTATTGTTGGGGATAAGGACTTTATTGGGAACAGGTAGAGGCATTATCTCTGATATTCTGACAAAGAAACTAGTGAGTGGCATTCTGCTAGTGTCCTAAGAAAAGTAATGAAATAAAGACAGAAAAGCCCGAGTCTGTGGTTTGGCCTCTCTTTGCTGTTCTTCTTCAGTCATACAGTGAAATAGAGAAAACTACAGTGCAGAAAGAGATGAGGAATGTGATGTTTGGCACAGAAAGAAATGTAAGCAGGTTTGAAGTCACAGACTTAGCAACTGCAGCTGCTTTGGCTGCAGCTATTAAAGAGATGACCAGCATTCAAGACAAGCCACCTGCTCTGCTCTGGGACAGCAGGAAAGAAACCCTGAGGGCAAAGCCCAGTCCATCGAAGGCTCAAAATTGGAAGTATACAAATTCTTTTTTTTTTTTTTTTGGTTTTTTTTCAAGATAGGGTCTCGCTCTAGCCCAGGCTGACCTGGAATTCACTATGTAGTCTCAGGGTGGCCTTGAACTCATGGTGATCCTCCTACCTCTGCCTCCCGAGTGCTGGGATTAAAGGCGTGCACCACCACGCCCAGCGGAAGTATACAAATTCTTTTGAAAGGAAAAAGCCTGAAGGAAGAAGGCTGAGAAAGAGATCTCTGCTTCCAAGGTTGGCATGCAGTCATGCAAGGCTAGGCTTTATCCCAAACTGAAAGACAGGGCTCGAGAGATGGCTTAGCAGTTAAAGGCACTTGCTTGCAAAGCCTTCCAGCCTGGATTTGATTCCCTGACACCCACATAAAGCCAGATGCAAAATGTGGTGCATGCATTTGGAATTCGTTTGTAGCAGCAAGAAGCCCTGGCATGCCCATGTACACACACGTGCATGCATGCATGCACGCATGAGTACACACGTACACAAGTGCAGGGGTGTTGTGGGATTGAGACGTGACTAGTTAGAGAACCAGTGGATGGAGGCTGAGGGAATGGTCCAGAGGGAGAGGGAAAGGAGATAACTTGGAAGGGGATTGGAGCAGAGGCTGGACAGAGTAGCAGAGGGAGGTGGGGGTAGTGATTGGCATAATCAAAATCGAGAGGGTCTCCTTGAGGAAGGGAAGCAGGTTGTGGCTTAATTTCTGTTTCCCTGCACTGGGAGTTTTGGCCTTTGGATAGCAGGCTTTTCTTGGAATAGCAGAATCCTGAATACAGGCTTGCCGGAGGGAGAAGTAGGGGGAAAAAAGGAAAAATACTATTAGAAGTCATGTCACAGATCAGTCATAGCAAAATATAATAGTGGGTGACTTCAATACCCTACCCTCACCAGCTGATAGGTCATCCAAGCAAAAACTAAGAGCAACATCTGAGTTGAGTGAGTGACATCATATGTATTTGAACATCTACTGGACATTCCTTTCAAGCACTGTGGAAATTACACATTCTTCTTGGCAGCCCATAGAGCTGTCTCTAAAAGAGATCATATATTAGACACAAAGCAAGTCGTAATAAATATAGGAAAATTGAAACAATTCCTTGTTTATATCTGTTCACAATGTAATAAAACTGAAAATGAACAAGAGAACTATAGAATACATACTATAGTCTCATGGAGATTAAATCAATGCAATGAATGTTGAACAGGTCATTGAAGAAATCAAAAAGGGGACTGGAGAGATGGGTCAGAGGTTAAAGATCCTTGCTTGCAAAGTCTGATGGCCTGGTTTCAATTCACCAGTACCCACATAAGGCCATATGCATAAGGCGGTACATGCCTTTATTTGCACTGGTTGGAGGCTCTGGCGCACCCATATGCATTCTGTCTGTATCTCTCTGAAGTAAAATATTATTTGAAAATTAAGAAATCTAGAAGTGAAACAAAAAATTTTGGTCTACAGGAAAATAAAAATACAGCATACCAAAACTTATGGGATACAATAAAAGCAATCTTATAGTTATATTTAAATTAAAATATTTGCATATGTTTTTAATGGATTCCTATCTCTTTTAAAGATTAAATGACCAAGAAGTGGTCCATAATAAGATGTCTGTTGTAATTACTACTCAGTGTGACTGTTAGAGTGAGAACATGCCAGGATGTGGGCATGTGACGATTATGAGAACGTGCAGTGAGGCAACCAGGGCCAGTCTGTTACAGTCCAGTTATTTTTAAAGCTTTGCACTGAAAAATAGCCATTGAGCCAGACGGAACCATAGTGGTCAGAGAAATAGGGTAGAATGAAAGCATGTCAGGGTTTGGGAGATATTGTCACCATGAGTGTGATCGTCATGAGAGAATGTGGAATGGGGCAACCAGAAACAGCCTGTTACAATATGGCAATTTCTAAGGCTTTGCTCTGAAAAACAGAGCCACTAAGCCAGACGGGATCAGAGTGGTCAGAGAAATAGGAGGAAGAGCACAGCGACTCAGTGACAGTGAAGCCCAGAGAGGAGAAAAAGTGGTGTGATAATGGAATCTTTGCAGATAAGTTGAGCAAACCAGGAGATGCCGTTGGACTTGACAATGCACAGGGGACCTGAAAGAGTTGTTTGGAAAGGAAGTTAAATAATGGTGACATGAACTATTTTTTCATGAGCAAAAAGAAATGAATGCAACTTGAGATAGGGTCAGGGTCAAGGTCAGGGGAAAAAGTGAAATTGAAAAATTGAAGATATTAAAGGAATTGATTACATCCTAGAGAACATGGAAAAATGGTATCATCTCGTTCCCTGGGATCTTACTTGTCTCGTGTGTGTGTGTGTGTGTGTGTGTGTGTGTGTGTGTGTGTGTGTGTGTGTGTGTGTGTCTGTCTGTCTGTCTGTCTATGGTGTATGTGTGGAGTTCGGAGGACAATTTTTAGGTATTGGCCCTTGCCTTCCATCTCATTTTGAGACAGGGTCTCTTGTTCCCTGTGTGTTTGCCAGGCTAGCTGGCCTCTGGGATTACAGATGCTCACTAGAGCGTTCAGCTTTTATGTGGGTTCTAGGTATCCAAACTCAGGCATTTACACTTACGTTGCAAGCACCTTATTCACTAACATTTCTCCAACTCCTTTCCTGAGATCTTAAAGAAGGAAAGGATAGGCTGGGGGGAAAGAAGTTGATTTGTGAGAAATGAAATTATTTTGGGGAGAATTCGTATAAAGAATGATAGTTTGAATTTTCAAACTAGGCTAGGTTCAGAAGTCAAGATAAAAACCATATATAAGGCTGGAGAGTTGGCTCAGTCATTAAAGATGCTTGCTTCCAAAGCCTGACAGTCTGGATTCAGTGCCCCAGTGTCCACATAAAGCCAGTTACACAAAGTGACGCATACAGCTGGAGTTTGTTTGCAGCATCAAGAAGCCCTGGAATGCCCATTCTCTCTGTCTCTCTGTTTCACTCCTCCTCCCCCACTTGCAAATAAATTTTTAAAAAATTAAAAACCAGATTGCTTTGGTTAACCCTGAGTTGGAGTGAGAAGAACATGTATGATGGAGCTGCCGGGCCACGAACGCTAATGAGAGCTTGGTTGAAGTGCTTGGCCATGAAATTCAAGGGGAATGAGAGATGCCTGACCACACCAGCAAAGTAAGCATGTGTGGAAGTGTGGCATGGGCACCAGAAAAGGGAAAATGCTTCAGTGGTCATGTGTATCTTATGGTCCAAGAAGGATTTCATTTTGATATCTTAGAAATGGGCAAATCCTCAGTGTTGCTGATACTAAAGCTGAGTGTAACTAGAAGTCTTGGTTTGAAGAGCTCATCTGAACTGGAGATTTCCAGTAACTGCCAGGGGTCTCGCTTCTTTGATGACTTGCCAATGTGGGTTATGTGGAGTGAGGGAGGATCAAGTTAATGAGAATACCTGTTGATCAGGGGTGTTGATTCGGGAGTTGGCCCAACATGTAGGGTACAACTGTTTTAGCTGCCTGTCAGGTGATAGAAGTTCTCTCTCCTGTGGCAGAGCCTGTAAAATCGAAAGGCATGCTTACAGTTTGAGTGGAATCAAAGGATAGTGGGAATAAGCACACTAAAATGGAAGTAATCTACTGAAGACAGGCAGAGCTACTTGTCTGAATGATGAGTTCTTGCAGGGCTGAAAGAGAAATAGGGGAGAACAGTTGCAAAGATAGAGATGTTTATTTCAAGAACTCAAGCTAATTTAATTTCTTGTTCATTGAAGGATCTACAAATAATTTGTCATGTCTGAAGCATATGGTGTGTGTGGGTGAAGCAGTGAGGGATGGAGTTGGACACATAGGCAGGGAACAAGTGATACATGGTCTTACATGTCACACACAGGAGTTTCCTTTTGGACCAGTGGCCTCACTGAGGGATATGAGTGTGTAAGCCATTAAGAGCAGAGAATTGGAACCTCTCTGTTTCCTGGTCATACCATCCGTTTAAATGTCAATTTGTGTATATTATGTAATAAATGAATATGAGAATTAATTTATATCATATGTAAATATACATATTTGAGGGTGAATGTTAAAAATTTTTGCTCGTGTGGCTGTGACTCAGTTGGTCGAAGCCCTAGCACCACATAAAGTAGATGTTGCAGTGCACACCTCTGATCCCAGCACGTGGGAAGTGGAGGCAGGAGGATCAGGAGTTCAAGGTCAGATTCTGCCAAATAGTGGTTTCAAAGCCATCTTGGGCTACATGAGACTGTCTCAAAAAAATTAAAATAATCTCGTAAATGTTTTGCTTATTATGGAAGTGCATGATCAAAACAGCTTAGGGTAGTATAACTGACAAGTTAGGGTAGCAGGATCAGATTTGCATTTTGGGGGGCAAGTTTTCTGGGATCACACAGAAGGCAGGCTAGAAAGGAGCTAATCCAGAAGGAGACTCAATGAGTTGCATTTGCTGGCTTGTCCCAAGGTTCCTGCTCCTTGGGAGGCTGAGGCAGGAAGATTGCATGAGCCCATGAGTCTGAGACCAGCCTAAGTAGCAAGACATGGCCTGAAAAGGGAGGGAAGGAGAGAGCAGAGAGGAGAGATTGTAGTGGAAAGCTGTTGGGAAGATTTGTAGTAGAATGGGTGGAAAGAAAGAGAGATTCTAGAAAATGAGTAGATTGTTCTTTTTATTGCTGAATTAATATTGCATTGCATGCATTTTGTTTCTTCATTCACCAGTTGGTAGATATTTGGATTCCCAGGTTTTAACTACTGTGGATAATGCTCTATAAACTTTATGAAAGGGCTGGAGAGATTGCTTAGTGGTTAAGGTTGCTTGCCTGCAAAACCTAATGGCCTGGGTTTGACTCCCCAGTACCCATATAAAGCCAGATGCACAAAGTGGCATATGAATCTGGAGTTCGTTTGCAGAGGCAGGAGGCCCTTGTGCGCCCATTCTCTTTCTGTCTTTCTCTCTCTTCTTTCTATCTCTGCTTACAAACAAATAATGATAAATTTTTAACTTTGTGCAAGACTTTTTATAGGTGTATTTTTGCTTCTTATAGGTATATGTGGTTTAGCCTGGCGTTTTTGGATCATATGAATGCTTAACTTAGATACAACCAAGCTGTTTTTCAGAGCTGTTGGTCAGAGTGGCTGGACCATTTTTTCTGTTCCATCAGAAGTGTGTGAAGGTTATAGTTTTCCCTCATCCTTGACAACGCTTCTTATTGTTAGCACTTATATTTAGGTCTAGGATCCATTTTGAGTTAATCTTTGTGTCATGAGTGATGTGAGGCTGTAAGCTCATTTTTTTCACATACTCAATTTTTTCAGACCATTTAAAAAGACTGCCCCATGACGTGCTTTGGCAATAAAGATTTGAATTACGACACTGGTAGAAAGAAACATATTCTAAAAAGTGAATATATAGAGTAAAGACAAAGAGATCAGTGATCATAAATATAAGAGTTAAAGGCCCTCACTTGCAAAGTCTGACAGACTGGGTTCAATTCCCCAGTACCCACATAAAATCAGATGCACAAAGTGGCACATGCATCTGGAGTTTGTTTGCAGTGGCAGGAGGCCCTGGTGTGTGCGCTCTCTCTCTCTCTCTCTCTCTCTCTCTCTCTCTCTCTCTCTCTCTCTCTCTCTCTCTCTCTCTCTCTCTCATATGGATAGTATAGCATTTAAAGGAGGGCATATCAAGGATGTGTCAGGAAGTAGTGTCATTTTAGGACAAAAAGAAACATAGAGAAGGTCATTGAACTTGACATTTAAGAGCAAGCTGGAGGTTTTAATAATGGGGCTGATTTCAGCAGTGTGGATGTGAACACGGGAATGAGGGTGGAAACTAAAGGGCAGAGGGCTGAACTGATGGAATGTTGTGTCTGCCTCACCATTGTGGCTGGTGTTTGGCACCTTGGAACTTAATAAATATTTGAGTGAGTGAGGATGAGAGAAAAAACTTTCAAAAGCCAAAGCTAAAGGGAAAGAAGAAGGTAGGTAGGAGACAGTATTAGGTTGGAGAGAGGTGTTTTTAAGTTTGAGAGAAATTGTATATGCTTGCGTAAGAGGGGGGAAGAAGCTGTCGAGAGGCTGAGGTTGATGGTGGACCCAGAGGGCTGATGGATGATTCCAAGAGCCCCAGGGGGGTGGGACTCAGGACATGCTCTTCTGAAGCAGGAGGCTGCTGGCACGTTTACAATGGTCAGAATGGTGATGATTTAAGGAAGTTAGTAAAAATAGGCTACATTCTAAGCCACTGGTTAGTGTTACTGATTTGAAGGAACCTTTAAGGTAAAGGTATGGTTAAATGTGGGGGTGAGATTTAGTTATGCCTTTGTATTATAAAGTGAGCATATCCTTAATTTCATTTTATTACTTTTAGACAGCAATATTTCTTTTGTCTTCTAATGTGTTACTAATGCATCTTTGTGCCTAGATGATAAATTCAAAAGGAATTAGCATAGCTCCGATCCCCCCACTTTGAGCAGCGTTTGGTATGGTCCCAGATCAGTGCATACATCTTTGTACACCAGAGCACCCAGAGCTTGCCGTTTGCTTTGATAGAGGCAGTACCTTCTGCTGTGTGTCTGCTTAGACCATCAGCAGACAGCTAGCAGACTTAATAGTCTCTTTGGAGAAACAGGCTTGTGGCTCGGCACACTTCCTTTGTTCTGCATCCCAGAAGATGCCCATGAGGAGAGCCGCCTGGTGACAGAGGGCTCCCTTGACCAGCACGGCTTCTGTTCACTTACTTCTTAAGCCATGTCATCTCCAGGACTCACCGGGAATAGTCAGAGGAATCCCTGTAGGTGCAACTTTATTTCATGTTTTTCCTTACCTGCTTTCCTTTCCAATGGTTACCCCCATGCTTGGGTACATTGCTATAATTTGCATGGCATATAGGTGATAGATTATTTTACTAACTGAAATTGAATTTAACCTGACTTGAATCTGTGAGCACTCCATCTTAATGAGAGCTTTATTTTCTCTATATTACAATAAACTGAGTAACCAAATTAATACTTAAACAATGCTGTATGAGTCTCTGGGACTTTGCATTTATAATGCTTGCCTTCTCATCCATTTTTTATGAAACATTTATATTGAAAGCAAATATCAGATGCCGCCTATTAGAAGCACAAGTGCGTCTCTCACGGTCACTGCACAGAGCTCATTTATTTTCCAAGAAGTTACTGTCGTTCAGTTTGTGAGCCCTATCCAGGGACAGTGTAGAGTTACAATTCCTTCCATGCTGCTCTACAGTTCATCTAAGACGGCTGGTTGTCAAGATGCTTTCAAAATGCACAGTGCTTCATACAGGTTAAAATGTGTTATTGTCATAATTCTATAGAATATCAGTCCTCTCCTTATCACCTGTTGGCTATAGGCCATGGGCCTTATTTTTACACATACAAGCATATAAACTTGTGGATTTGCTACAAAATGTAAATCTTAAGAATGAATTTTTAATGTTTTTGTTGAGTAGTGTCTGATTCTGTCCTTAGAGCAACCCAATTAATAATTTTGAGTAGTTGTTACATTTTTGAAAACTCCCCATGAAGCCTTTAAGATGGCAGATGCTGTGGCATGTATTATGCTGTATTAGACAGAGGTCCCCTTGTTTTACAGTGCAAAAGACGAGGGCTGGAGAGATGGTTTGGCAGTTAAAGGTGCTTGTAGAGCCTGACGGGCCAGGCTTGATTCCCCAGCACCCATGTAAGTGGTGCATGCATCTGGAGTTTGTTTGC
>PVHP010004639.1:0-62228 GCA_004024765.1 Zapus hudsonius | reverse complement strand
ATTTAATTTTCAAGTATTTTATTGGCAAGAGAGATGGGGGGGGGATTACACACAAGAGAGACAGGGAGATATGGATGTGCCAAGGCCTCTTTTGCACTGCAAATGAACTCCAGACACATGTGCTACTTTGTGCATCTGGCTTTACCACTAAGCCATCTCTCCAGCCCTTTTTTAGCTTTTTGAGACAGGATCTTGCTATGTGTCTCTGATTGGCCTGAATTTGCTATATAGACTAGGCTGGTCTTAAACTTATGACGACCCTCCTCCTCTCCAATCCTGAGTGCTGGGATTACAGGCATGTGTTATCCATCACTCATGGCTAATTCTCTGTCCATCCTTCCAGAACTTCAGGGCTACATTCCTCAACAGTGTGTCTACACCTATGCTTGTAGCCATTATTTCTGCAAGGACTTCAAGGACCTCAGACCTTGGGAGAATCAGATTCTTTAGCAAAGTCTTGCAATCTCTTGTGGTCCTAACAGCAATAGGGTGTGTGCCTGGGGGTTCTGGGAGCACAAGAAGGGACAACTAAACAATTTGTGGAGTAAAGGGCATTGGTTAAGATCTTCTGGAAATGAACCCAAAGTGATTATGAGGGTAAGTAGGAAATGGTAGGAGGGAGGTGAGCAAGGAAGACCAGGCACAGGGAGGGCTAGGGAAAGGGTTGATGTGCACAGGAAGTACAAGCGGTGGAGGATACAAATGGAATTACAGACAGTATCAGGATGGAAATGTGGCGCCAATGAGAAATCTGGAGTGAAGGAGCAGCAGAGAGATTTGCATTTTAGACGATCTCTCCAGCAGATACTGGAAGATGGACTGATAGGGGCAGATGGAAAGCCAGGAAATCAGGGAATAGGCTGGCTGGCTGAAAAGAGAGATAACAGGGAAAGACCTGGAGCAGTGGTTACAGGAAGGGGCCAAGGAGAGGGAGTTGAGAGGTACTTGGGCAATAAAAATAGGCAATGTCGTGTTTGGATACAGTTCCTGGACCAAGGGACTGGGTGAAGGTGATCTCCGTCTTGAGTCAAGAACACAGAGGAGCAAGGCTGGAGGGAGGGGCAATCAAAGGCCCACTTTAGGTGACCTGTAAACATAGGAATCAGTAGGTTCTGCAGAAGCTGGGCAGGATATGTAGACATCCTGGACAGTGAGGATACTGCCTAGAAGTCGTCTTAGAGAGGTGGTGAGGTGGACAGCAGCAGAGGTGGGTCCAGGTGGGCACCATGGAGCCTCTATGTGGCCAAAGTGGCATGTCTTAGGCCACAGGACTCTGGTCCTTGCTCCCACTGGACATGAAACTATGCTGATTGCCTTTGGCTCAGCCTTGCTGGAAGTATGCTACCATGACCAGTTTTATTTCATTTTAAAAATATTTAAGGCCGGGTATGGTAGTACATGCCTTTAATCCCAGCATTTGGGAGGCAGAGGTAGGATCACCGTGAGTTCAAGGCCACCCTGAGACTACATAGTGAATTCCAGGTCAGCCTGGGCTAGAGTGAGACCCTACCTTGAAAAAACAAACAAACAAAAAATTAAAAGTTTTTTAAGTGTACTGGTCTGGAGAGATAGCTCAGCAGTTAAGTGCGTTTCCTAGGCAAGCATGAGGCCTGAGACTACCGGTTCAAATCTCCAGATCCCACATAAGCCCAGTTCCACAGGTGAGCAGAGACCTGAGAATTTTCATAGCCATCACTAGAAGCAGGTCAAAAAAAGACACACACTATGGCTGAAAGACAAGATCAGGCAGAAGAACACTGGAGTGGAACACCTGATGTTCCAATCTAGCCACAAAGGTACATACATGCGCACACACCAAAAACACACCTCACACAAATTATACATGCACACATGCAAGCAAAATCTTTTATGTATGAAAGTCAGAGTTGTCTGTGTTCCACCTCCTATGAGACAGTCTCTTGCTACCACAAAAGACTCTGACCCATGAGAAGCTTTTTATGTGGGTACTGAGGAATTGAACCAAGACTGGCAGGTTTTGCAAGCAGTGCCTTTAACCACTAAGCCATCTCCCGAGCCCCCTTCATTTCACTTTTGATCCCTCAGTGCTGAGTGATGTCTGCTGTCTAGGTGGACACAAACATAAACATACAGACATGAACATCTAGAGATAGGCAGTTATGTACACAGTAGTCCACACTTGGGAGATAGGTGGACACACAAATGTTCCTGAAGAGCCTTATGGACACATGCACACCAAACACACAAGCTCACAGGCACACCATCAAGTCCCAAACCATGTGGCTCTGACTGGAGCTCAGGTCTCCACAACCTCCCTACCGTTTCTGGCCGCTTCTTGTCGCTGAGCTCACTCCGGTCAAAGCACTGGCTCATGATGGGGTTTTTCGAGCTGCACATGGTCTGTGAGGTAAAGCAGGAGATCAGGGATGAACACAACAGCAGAGATACATACAGAGCTGGGAGTGGCCCATCCTGCCCAAGCTCATCCCAGCCCTCCTCACCTCCTTCAGGTTCCGGAAGAGAAGATCATTGTTTTTATCAAGAAACCCTGGGAAAGGAGGGCAGATGAAAGGTGAGCAAGAGCCCCTTCCCTGCCTCAAGGGACCCAACCTCAGGATCCTCACCAGTCACACTGTAGGTCACCTCTCCAGCATAGTGCAGAAGGCGGAACTCCCCACGGCCCAGAGATTTCCTGGTCCGCTGGTCAGCCAGCTTGTGCCTAGAGGTGACAAAGACAGGAAACTACAAATTGTTGACCTAGGGCATGCCCTTGCCTGCTAAAGAGGCTTCCAGAGTCAGCCGGATGCTGGGGTGTAATGGCCCATGCCTTTAATTCCTGTGGGAAGCTGAGATAGGAGTTCCAGGCCAGCCTGGGTGACAAGAGTAAATTCCAGGTCAGCCTGGACTTGACTGAGACCCTGCCTCAAAAAGGCCCCAATCCCCTCCCTTACCCCCTCAAAAAAAGTCAACCAGGAAGAAGCAGACCAGCCTCTGAACTGTCTGACATTCTGTATGCCATGTGCCCCACTGCACACATCTCACTGGGGCTTTGGGAGGGGGGACAGACTTGCCCAGAGATACACCCCAGGATGTAGTAGGACCTGGGCCTTAGGTCTGCCGGGCACAGGGCTGTTTAAACAGCCTCTGGCTGTTGCTTGTGTGCTCAAAGGGTGGTGAGCTGTCCACTGCATTTTCAGAATGGAATCTGCCCCAGGAGATTACTTCCATGTTAAGCATGTTTGTACCCTTTAGCCCACTTTCTACTTTTGAGAACTATTCTGAACCACCAGAGATCTAGGCAAAAATTTAAGGCACAAAGATGTCTACAGCAGCCTGGTTCTCCCAGCAGAAACCTGAAGGCTGGGCTAGGAGGCAGCTTACAGCTAGGATGCTGGTCTAGCAGAGTAAGGCCCTGGGTTCCATCCCCAGATTTACAAAAGAATAAACAAAACCCTGGAGGCTGGTCCAGGACCCACAAGGCTGGGTGAGAGCTGTGGAGTCTCCCTGCGTTACAACTCTTGAAGGCAGCATTTTAAAAATTATTTACTTGTACTTGTGTGTGTATGGGCACACGATGGCCTCTTGACACTCCAAATGCCAGGCATTTGTGCCAATTCTGTATTCAGCTTACGTGGTTGGCTTGGGAACGGAACCCAGGCTTTGCACAAGTTGGCTTTAAACCCTAAGCTGTCTTCCCAGGAACTCCCACACCCCACACATTTTGAAGCAGTGTCTCATTCTAGGCCAGGCTGGCCTCAAACTCACCTCAGACTCCCCAGTGCTGGGAATAAACGCATGTGTCATCATGCTTGGCAGAATAATATTTTGAAGAATTTTTCTGTTTCATGATATAGGAAAATACATAGGACATAGCTTATCCTGAGCTTTATATACAGTAAGTTCTAGATTACAAGGGAAAAGATGTGTAGGAAAAGGCAGGAAGGAAATGCTTTGAATTGTTAACAACGATGACCTTTGAGTGACAGGGTTACAAGCGGCTTTTGCACATATTCCAACTTTTTTCTAATGAGCAATATTATTTTTATAATCAGAAACAAGACTTTTGTTTTGGCTTTTTGAGGTAGGGTCTTGTTCTAGCCCAGGCTGACCTGGAATTCACTATGTAGTCTCAAGATGGCCTCCAACTCATAGTGATCCTCCTACCTCTTCTCTCAAGTGCGGGGAATGAAGGTGTGTGCCACCATGCCCGGCTGAGAAACAAGATTTTTATGCTGAGTGTGGTGGCTCATGCCTGTAATCTCAGTTCTCAGGAAATAGAAGCAGGAGGATCAAGATTCAAGGCCATCCTCACTATATAGAGGGAGGTCCGCTTGGGCGATATGAGACCCTGTTTTAAAACGAAAACGAAAACAAAACAAAACAACCAAGCCAAAAAAAATACCAAGCTGGACATGGTGGTACATGGTGAAGGCAGAGGTAGGAGGACTGCAGTGAGTTGGAGGCCAGCCTGAGACTACATAGTGAATTCCAGGTCAGCCAGGGCTAGAGCAAGACTCTGCCTTGAAAAACCAAACCAAACCAAAACAAAAGACTAGGGAGGTGACACAGATGTTAAAAGTGCTTGCTTGTGAAGCCTGACAGCCCAGGTCAATTCCCCAGCCACCATGTAAAGCTGGATGGGCATTTGTTTGCTGTAGCAAGTGACACCCAAACCAACCAACAAACAAAATGGGCATGGAGGCTCACACTTATAACACCAGCACTGGAGATCGAGGGAGGAGAACTGCCACTGAGTTGGAGGTCAGTCTGGACTAGAGTGAGATACTGCTTCAAAAAAACAAGGAAGAAAGAAAGGAGCTAGGGAGAGGCCTTGGTGGTTAAGGTGCTTGCTTGCAAAGCCTGCTGGCCAGGGTTCAATTCCCCAGCCACCCATATAAAGCTGGATAGGCATCCATTTACTGTGGCAAGAGTTCCTGGCACACATGCACACACACACAAAAAAAAAAATTTTTTTTTGGTTTTTCGAGGTAGGGTCTCGCTCTAGTCCAGGCTGACCTGGAATTCACTCTGTAGTCTCAGGGTGGCCTTGAACTCATGGTGATCCTCCTACCTCTGCCTCCCGAGTGCTGGGATTAAAGGCACACGCCCGGCACAAATTTTTTTTTTTAAAGAGAGAGAAAAAAGAAGCCTATCTCTACCTTCCAAGGGTTGGAGATTCCTTAAATAAAAAGCAATTTCCCGGGCTGGAGAGATGGCTCAGTGGATAAAAGTACTTGGTAGCAAAATCTGACAGCGGGGTTTAATTCCCCAGTACCATGTCAAAGACGGATGCACAAAGTGGCACATTTGTCTGGAATTCATTTGCAGTGACAGGAGGCCCTAGTGCGCCCATACTCATTCTCTGTCTGTCTCTCTCAAATAAGTAAATAAAATGATTAAAAAAAAAAAAAGCAGTTTCCAGCCGGGCATGGTGGTGCATGCCTTTAATCCAAGTACTTGGGAGGCAGCGGTTAAGAGGATCACTGTGAGTTCGAGGCCAGCCTGAGACAACATAGTGAATTCCAGTTCAGCCTAGGCTAGAGTGAGACCCTAACTTGGAAGGAAAAAAAAAAGAAAAAAGCAATTTCTAAATAAGGAAGCTAATATTAAAAAAAAAAAAAAAAAAAAAAAAAAACCCTTAGCAAGTTTCATTCTCAGAAAATAGTAAGGAGGAAGCTCCTGCAGTGGCTTTGGGCAACTTTCCCTAACTTAGCACTTTCTCTGGTAGGATCTCTCTGTGGCTGGGGGCTGTTTTGTTTTGGGTGTTAGGGATCAAATAGGGACCTTGGGCATGCTGGGCAAGCCCTCTACAGCTGAGCTCTACACTCTAGCCCTGTGACTGGTGTTCACACTGGAGATGGACCCTAGCCTCCCACGGCTCTGTCCCAGGTGAGCCCCACTCACGTCAGGAAGTGGGCATGGTGCTTGATGGTGTCCTCCAGCTTCTCCAGGAAGGTAAGGTCTGTGGCCTCACCAGGACGCAAACACTCCTCATCCTGGGGAACAGGACACAGGGTGAGGGCTTACTGATAGAGGAGGTGGAGAGAACACATGCTTTGGGGACACTGCAGGGAGCCACAGACACAGGGCAAAGGGGCAGTGCATAGGGAGCTCCCACAGGGAGTTTGCAGACTGGGCCAGCACTTCACCTCACCCTGCCCAGCCCCATGCTCTGCCTCTGCCTGTGGACTGGCCCAAAGAGGAAAGAGGAAGACAGTCTTTTGACTGGCCTGAAACATGAAGCTGAAAAGAGCAGAGGACCCACCAAGATGGAGATGATGCCCTTGAACTTCTCCTCCACCAGGTCACAGATGATCTTATTGTTGAAATACTGGACAGGCTCCCACTGTGGGGAATGGGGAAGTCATCTTCAATCATGGACCCCGGGCCCTCTCCTAGGAACTCCAATGCCCAGCTTCCCGTGGTGTGTAGGGCACCCCATGCAGGCACGCACCGCGATGCCCTCTGCCTCGTACTCCTCCTGCTCTGACTGGAGGGTCAGCTCGATGAAGAGCTGCTGTAGCTTCTCGTTGCAGTAGTTGATGCAGAACTGCTCGAAGCTGCAGGGGAATGGAGGAACTCAGAGTAGAACAGAGGACTCGGGGATGGGGCCAGGGAAGGACAAGACCAGGCTCCCAAATAGCAGGGCTAAGAGACAAAACAGGATGCAGGCTGGCTGCTGGAGGAATATTGTGGGAATGAGAGGCAGGGGACAGAGGAGAGGGACAGAACAGGGGGCATGAGGGTAAGGGTAGTGCTAACCTGTTATGTTGAAATACTTCAAAGCCATAAATGTCCAGGAGCCCGAGAACTGTGGTGCTCCGCCAGGTGGGACTCTCAGCATCCTAGGACCAGTCATTCAACCAAGAGCATGGGTCCCAAGGTCTGCCCCCAGCTTCCAGCCACAGGCTTCGCCAAACACCCTCCCTGCCTGCCTCAGAAGCAATGTGGACCAAGTGCTCACCTTAGAGGCCAGTGACCTGTTGATCTTCCTGACTAGCCAAGTGAAAGTGCGACTATACACAGCCTTGGCAAGAGCGTCCCGTGCGTATGCAGCCTGCTCAAGGTTCAGTGGGCTAAGGAGCTGTCACAGAGGATGAGATGGGAGATGAATGCCACAGACACCCTTCTCTTCACAGACACTCCACTTCCCCTTTGGACCCAGGCATTGGCTCAGGAAGTTCTCATCACTCTGCATCTCCAGCCCCATGGGTGATGCTACTGAGACATCAGGGAAACACAGGGTGTACACACCAGACACAGATGGCACAGGAACAAAAGGCCTTATTCCTGGAGGAGGAGCCTTGGCTCCAGCCTGACTGTCTCCCCCCCTTTTTAATATTTATTTGAGAGAGAATGTGCGAGAGAGAGGCAGACAGAGCGAGAATGGGCACACCAGGGCCTCCAGCCACTGCAAACGAACTCCAGACACACGTGCCACCTCACGCATCTGGCTTTATATAGGTCCTGGGGAATCGAACTAGGTTCCTTCTGCTTTGCAAACACCCTAAATGCTAAGCCATCTCTCCAGCCCTTCCCCCCTTTTAGCTGTGTCCTTGGCCAGTTCACTGTGCTTCTCTGAACTGCCCACCTTATGGCCCTTCAGCTCTGCTCAAAGACGCCTAAGTAAACAAGGGGAGGGCAAGGATGTGAGGGGACTCCCCTGAACTACCTGTGCCTCCTGTTCCCGCAGCCAAGGCTGGGCCTCACCTCTTCTCCCTTGGCAATGATCTTCCTGTGTGTCAGGGCTTCCCGCAGCGTTGCACCTTCCACACCAAGGAGCTGCCAGGGTGGGGAGAGCATGGTGAGGGGTTTCCCTTGCCCCGCTGCCCCTCTCCTGGCCCTCTGCTCACTGCACTCACCCTGGTCAGATACTTGAGTTGGTTCTCAGTGGTGACCTGAGCATTGCTCTCCTCGTCAGCAGCAAAGTGAATGTTGCCCAAATGTAGGACACTGGCCACGATGCTCAGCAGGTCCTGAGGGAATAGTAGGTGTAGTAGGGGTAGGCGGTGGTTATACGGGGGAGGAGCAGGGAATCCCATGAGGGCAGATGGAGCAGAGGATGGAGGGCAAAGTACTTAGAAGGAGAAGGGGGCTAGAAGGAGAAATGAATTTTAAAAGTAGTTAACTGTGGGGGTGTGACAAGAAGAGGGTCACCAGGTGATCCTAACCTCCACTTCATCCTCAGTGAAGTCGATGACCGTTAGTGCCTTCCTGACAACCTTCCAGTCACTCTTGTCATTGATGGAGGAGACTTTGGCACACTGGCCCTGGAGAAAGGGCATGGTTGGGTTGCCAACTCTGGCACTGTTTCCCCTATGTGACACACTTCCCTTTCCTCCTAGCCACTTACCTTTACCAGGTACAGGTAGCTCTGGGGGTTCCGTTCCAAGCCCAGCCGGCGGAGGGTCTCCTCCTCCCCACCCTCCAACACCTGGTAGAAGATGTGGAAGTTTCTCTCCCCATGATTCTGGTGTACCACTCGAGACTTCTCTAGGAGGTAACTGAGGATGTGGCCTCCCACAGGGGCGCCCTGCAGAAAGAACAGTGCGCAGGGCCTGGTTAGCACGACTGGAAGAAAGAACCTACCTCCCCCTTTCTCTCCTCTAGACCTAGGCTCTGATTCTAGCTCTGCCACTAGCTGTAGGCTCACGCTCAATGCCCATTCAGCCCCGGCTTCTCCATCTGAGAAACCGAGATTCAACGTCATCTATTTCACAGCTACACTTGGATGCCTATCAGACATGGCAAATCTTGTGGACCTGACACTGAACTTGATCTTCCCCTTCCAAAACAGCTTCAGTTTGTGTCTTTTTATATTGGTCAGTGGTAACTCTTTCCTGTTAGCAGTTCAGGACAGGAAGTTTGTGTTCCTCCTCAAAGCCTCTTTTCATTTTCTCATTTACTTATTAGAAAAAGGGAGAGAGAGAGAGAGAATACGGATATACCAGGGCCTCCTGCTGCTGCAAATGAACTCCAGACATATGTGCCACTTTGTGCATCTGGATACTAGGGAAGTGAACCCAGGCTGGTAAGCTTTGTAAGCAAGCGCCTTTAACCACTGAGCCATCTCCCCAGCTTCAAGGCCAGGATCCTGTTCTTCCACTTACTATGTCCATGAAGACACCCGATCCTAAAACGTTGACCTTTCAAACACCCAGAATCCAAACTCTGTTAGCTACCTTCACTGCCACCATTCAAGTCTGTGACACTGTCATCTGTCACCTACATTATTACATCAGCCTCCTAACCGGTTTCCCTGCTTGGCTGGGTTCCCCTACCGTCTACTCCCAACAAAGCGGCTGAGTGACCTTTTCAGTAGGGAAAGTTGGATCATGATATACTTCTAGTCAAAACCATCTGATACCCCCCCCCCCCACTCAGAGGTAGGAAAAAAAATGACTGAGGGAAGGGCTTGGGGTGTAGTGTTCAGTATCAGAGCATAGCCTTAGCATGAGTAAGGTCCTGGATTTGACTTTCACACCAAAAAAGTAAAACTGAACTCTTACAAAGTCCTAGAAGACGACCCTGTGCCTCCTTCCCTGGTCCTTTGTGCTCCTCTCCTGCCACCCAGGCCTCCCTGTCACCTAGGAACACACGAGCACCCTCCCTCTGCAAGACCCTGGCCCTGGGCGTTCTTGCTGCCTGGTCTTTTTTTTTTTTTTTTTTGGTTTTTCAAGGTAGGGTCTCACTGTAGCCCAGGCTGACCTGGAATTCACTCTGTAGTCTCAGGGTGGCCTTGAACTCATGGTGATCCTCCTACCTCTGCCTCCTGAGTGCTGGGATTAAAGGCATGCGCCACCACGCCCGGCTTGCCTGGTCTCTTTCAACCCAGGTACCTGCCACACTTGCTCCTGTCTCCACCAGGCCTTCACTAAAATGCCACTGCTCTGAGTGAGACCTTTCCTATCTCCTATCTGCTGTACTCAAAACTGCAAAGCCAGCCATGGTGGTATATACCTATAATGCCAAGGATAAGGCAGGAGAAGCAGGAGTTTAAACCTGAGCTACACTTTGGGACTATCTCATTTTAAAAATTATTATTTGACGTAGGGTCTCACTCTAGCCCAGGCTGATCTGGAACTCACTCTGGCCTTGGACTCCTGAGTGCTAGGATTGAAGGCGTTTACCACCACACCCAACCCATCCCATTAAAAAAAAAATTGCAGTAACCTTCACCTATACCTTATTTGATTTTTCACTACAGGTTGTTACTTTTCTGTTCATTGCTTATCACCTCAGGAGGCAGGATTTCTATTTGGTGTCACTGCTATACTTTCAGCACCTGGAACAGTACCTGGTGCATAATAGATGCTTAACAAATATTGCGCCTACTTAATGGTAAACCCTCCCCCTCTATCTCCCCTGAAACACCAATAGGTACCTTGAAGTCAAACTGCACGTCCATGTATTTCCCAAACCGGCTGGAGTTATCGTTCCGAAGAGTCTTGGCATTTCCGAAGGCCTAGGAATGGAGGGGAGTATGAGGGATGCCTGGCATTCTCTTCCTGCCCACCCTCTCCTGGGGTGCTCACCTCCAGCACAGGGTTGCTCTGCAGCAGCCGGTCCCGCACTGCACCACCTCGCTCAGGGGCTGGGCAGGTTTCTGCATAGAACTGTAGCAATCTCTTTGTGGCCTCCGTCTTGCCTGCTCCACTCTCCCCAGAGATCATCACAGCCTGGTCACGGCGCTCAGTGCGCAGTGCCCGGTACACAGTGTCTGCTATGGCAAACCTGGGGCAGAGATTAATTCAGTAGATGGGAGAGCCTCCCAGGTAACACCAGAGGGCCACACCCATATCTGACTGGATCTTTTGTGCATGTGTGAGTTATTATAACTTGTAAGATGGGTGCTAGGGGACCTCATAAGTGCAGGCATGTTTCACCTGCATCCTAGGAGAGCTAAGAAAGCAGTCCAACACATCTGTAGATGACTGTCATATTGCAATGTCCAAAGATTGAACATCTCTAGTAGAGTAAGAGTTTCACATGGAGAACTGAGCCGATCTCTCCAGGTAAGGGGCTGGGGATTACCCAGGTGGATGCTGGGCACTAACTCTTAAGGACTGGGACGTGACCACAGGTGGGGCTCAAGGGGTTATTAAAATCAGAGGGTTCTTATAAAAATCAGATTTTTATTAAAATCTGCCCAGATAAAAACTGAAGGAATAAGCTGTGAGTGTGAGCTGGGTGGATGGAGTTGAGGGACTGTGGAAACTGGAGAAGTGATCATGGGATTCTTCACAGTTGTGAGGAGTGAGTCACCCAAGGGGGAGGTCAGGGATCATTTTGGAGTGAGGGGTTGGGTGGGGTCATCTCAAATGGAGATGGGGGAGGTTCCTTCTTGAGAGGTATGGGTCACTTACAGATGAGGTGGTACTTCATAGAAGCTGACGCCACGGTAGCGTTCCATATGCTGCCGGCTATAAATCTGTAGGTCCCGGTAGGGGTTGACAGAGACGAGCACAGGGCCAATGTAGGTCTAAGGTTTGGAGGAAGAGCGTCAGAAGTTTGTCCCAGAGGCCTCTGGCATCTCCTTCCCCTCTCAGCCCTGCATTTATGCCTCAAGCACCCCACCCCACAACTTCTAACTTGGCCTCACATAAATGAGGTTCTCCCGGAAGCGGCGCTTCAGGTTCTCGATGAAGGCAGCCTCGCTGGTGAAGTTCTCCAGCAGCACGAAATCCTGTACCCCGACACGGTCACGGGCCGTCAGAGCGCTCTCCATGGTCACCCGCACCCCGTCACTGCCCAGGGCCTGTGAGAAATCAGCCCGAAGAGAGGGTGAGAACCAGTATGGAGGGAAGGCCACGTCTCCTAACATGCTGGCACACAGAAAAGAAGCCACATTAGGCATATGGAATCTGCACACCGCCCATGGGAACAAGTTCATGTAATCACAGAGGTGTTCTCAAGGAGAAAGATGGTTCCAGGACAGGCAGGAAGAATGCAGTATTGACCTTGGACAAATCCCCTCCTTTCTTTGGGTTGCTTCCTCCGCAGGAAGGAGGAATGAGTTAGACCAGGTGACCTGGAATCCTTCGCTCTGGGCCACGTGTTACAGGTGCTTTAAAGGACAAACGGTTCTGAGATTGCAGTAAACAGGGTGGGTCCCTTCTGCTCCCACCACCAATCTCCAGGGATACGGGGTTCTTTAAGGACCCAGTAAGAGCTCACCTCCCAGGGGCGGGTTCCCCCCAGGGGCCTCCACCCCTGCAAGGCTCAGCACCCACCCCAGGAGGGGGTGGCTCCCCTCCCAGTCTCAGCTGGGGCCACTCCCTCCCCTCCAGCTGCTGGGCTCCCAGACAAACTCCATGACTGAGGTGGAGTTCTACCAGTGAAGGCCCAGCTGCCACTGGAGGTTGGCAAGACCCCTTAGGCTACACCCTGGGCTCAGAGTCCCATCAGAGGGTCTGAAGGCTCTAGCAAAGTGACACCAAGAGTGCCACGGGTCCCCGACAAGGAAGGCATCGGGAGAGTGTCATCCAGGGAGGTCACCAGGTCTCCCCGGAACCCAGGTCCAGGATCTCGGGCTGGGGACACTTCTCTGGGCCTAGATCCTGCCTCCCTAAACCTGTGCCCCTACCCTAGCCAGAAGCTGCCGCCCAACACCGCCGCTGTCATTGCCCCTGGGGGGGGGTCTCAGGTGTTCTCCGCAGTAGCCAGGAACGGCTCCCCGGTACCCGGGTCCGAGCTTCCCGACGCCACTCCCCACCCCCACCCCCTCGGATTCCTCCCTTAGCAACTTTCTGGGGCGTTTTTTCCACCCGAAATTCCTGGGCCACACCCGCTTCCCGGCGAGGCCCGAGGGGGTGGAGGCGCCGCAAGCGACCCCCGGCGCCCCGCTCCGCCGCCCGCCTCGCTCACCGACGCCCGGTAGCGCATCCTGCCCGGCCGGCCCGGCGCCCCGCTCCGCTGCCCGCCCGCGCGCGCCGCTCCGTCTGGGACTCGGCGGCGGCGGCGGCGGCGGCGGCGGGGCGGGGTCAGCGGGGGAGGAACCGGCCCGCCCCCCGCAGGCCCGGCGGCGCGGGACGCCCCCCCCCTCGGGACCCCGGGGTGGGTCACGGGCGCGCACGCGCGGGCGGGCGGCACCCGGGCCCGGGCTGCGCCGGACTCCCGCTTCCCCGCAGGAACGGCGTTAGTTCCAGGGTGCGGCCCGCCGCCCGCCGCCTCGGAACTCACTTCCGGGCGGGCTCGCGCCGACACCACGCGGCCGGGCCCACGCGCGGGACCCGGGCCGAAGCCCCGTGGGTCCCAGAGGAAGCAGGATTTCCCTCCCCCGACTCCAACCTCGGGTCCCGGGAAAAGTTAAAAATAGAACGAAATGTCCTAATACGGCCGGCGCGGCGCGGGGCGGGCGGAGCCTCGGGGCGGACGCCGTCCACCCCCGCTCTCCCTGGGCGCAGACCGCGGCCACTACTTGGTTTGGGGTACTTTTTTGAGACAGACTATGTCACTGAGGCTGACCTGGAGTTCGAGATCCTCCTGTTTCAGCCACCTGCGTACTGGTGGCTCAGATCTCGCCTGGGGAGAAAAAACATCCCCTTTTAAGTTTCATCCTAGGACCTGCCCTAGGGTCAGGGGTGGCCGCAGGATGCCCGTGTCCCTGGCCCTTACGAAGGTCTCAGTTTCCCACGTGGGAAATCCACAGTCGAACTTCATATTTAGACCAAATACATACTTTTTTTTTTTTTTAGGTAGGGTCTCTCGCTCTAGCCCAGGGCTGACCTGGAATTCACTATGGTGGTCACTCAGGCTGGCCTCGAACTTCTCTGGGATTAAAGGCGTGTGTCACCGCACCG
Source organism: Zapus hudsonius (assembly GCA_004024765.1). Taxonomy (NCBI): domain Eukaryota; kingdom Metazoa; phylum Chordata; class Mammalia; order Rodentia; family Dipodidae; genus Zapus; species Zapus hudsonius. The sequence goes on along the minus strand of PVHP010004639.1, from coordinate 48,447 downwards.
GGCCCTGGACCAATCTTGTCCCCCAGCGTCAATATCCCACCTATGCCACAGGGGCTCCTCCCTTTCTTCTGGATCCTTCCACTGAGCCACCCATTGCCCAGCAAGCTGCACCCTTCCTGGTTCTCTGAAGGCACCAGCCCTTCTTTGGGCTGGGGGGTGGACTCTTGCTCAGATGACACCTGCTTGCAAAAGGCTTGGCTTTTTCTTACTGGCAGTATGACAGTGGGCAAGTCCCTGCATTTCTTGGGATCTGATCATCCTTGAAATGAGGCTCATACCTGCCAGAAGGTGGTGGGTGTCCTGAAATAAAACTGCAAGGCACCTCTCAGGCCCTCAACACCACTATCTTATTTCTCAGCCACACTCGTTCCACATACTTAGCGGGGACAGTCACCCTTCTTATCTAGTGGGGAAAGCCCCCCTCGGGAGCGCCCACGAGATGCAGAGTGCTTTATCTGTCCCTTACCTGACCTAAGGAACCCGAAGCACACACGGAGGACACGGACTTGTCCTAGGGAGGAGGAGCAAAGTCAGAACCCAAAGCCCCCGAGCGCCCCATTCCCGGACCTGGGCTCCCAGGGGAGCAGGTGAGGCTGTGGCAGGTGCCAGCTGCAGCCTCGTGGGGAAGCAGGGCTCATTACTTCATGAACAACAGCTTGGCTTGATGAGCTACGGCGGGGGGGGGGGGGACCGGTGCGGGGCATCAGCTGGGAACTGGGTGCGGCAGGGAGAGATGGCGAGAGGTCAGCCGGAGGGGGTGCCCTCCAAGGTGCCCCCAGTTTAAAATCCAGAAGGGAGCCGGGGAGAGGATCCGGCCTTAAACCCACCCAAGGAAGGGGAGTGCCTTAGCCCAGGAGGAGGAGAATCCGGAGACTATCGGGAGCAGGGCCGGCTCTCCCGGGTGGGCGTGGCGTGGCGAAAGGGGGCGTGGTCTCAGTACCCCGCCCCGCCCCGCCCGCCGCGTCAGCCCGCTGGAATGAGGGGAATCCGCGTGCGGAGGGGTCCCGCCGGCTTCACCCTTCCCGGGCCGCGCCGCTGCATTCCCGGGATGCCCGCTGGCGCCCCCGCAGCCACCGCCCCGTGGCGGAAGGAGGGGGCGTCGCCGCCGCCCAGCAGGTCCGAGGCCGGCCGCAGCCCCCGGCCTCCCCCAGCGGCCTGCGAGGATCCTCCTCGGGAAGGAAGCGGGAGGCCCGAGGAGGGGACCCGCCAAGCCGGGCGAGCTTGCTTATGTTACTCCCCTCGCTGCCCCCAGCCACAACCACACCGTGAAGTCTCAGTGATCTTAGAAGGGGAAACTGTGACTCTGTAGGTGAAATGACGTCAGTTGAAAAGATTTCTGGAACTGTGGCTGAAACCCAAGATCCCCTAATAACGCTGCACGATTGCCCTGACCTCTCGACTCTAACAAGTCGTGACTTTCCTCAGTGACCCAGGACAGGGAATGGTCTGTGTTGGGTGATTACTGATGTGTAGGCCTTAGGGAGAGCAACTAGGTTAACAGGTTGGGGCCACTGCTTCCCCCCCCCAACATGGCCCTAGGCCTAAGGCTGGTGCAGACTGTAGTACAGCGATGGCCCCTGAGTCACCAGGACTTATTTCCCAAAGGCACCTCCAGGTCTCTTCCTACATGGGGAGGTGTTTAATTGAACTACATAGGGTGTAGGGCTGGCAGACCTGGGTCAGCCAGTACACCTTAGTTAACGTGGCCCAAGCCTGACCTCTGGGGAGTGGAGGTCTGGGCTGCCCCAAATGTTTCCCCAGCCAGAGCCATGCAGGTCTTGAAGGACTCCTTTGAATTATCGCAAAATGACTTCCACTCTAGCAAATTTATGGCCTCTTGGGGCAGAGAATGTCAACCACAGCCTTTTTCCTGGGCAGCTCAGTGCTGGGCACAAATTACTCCATTTATTGTTTTGTTGAGACATAGTCTCATTGTGTGACCCAGGCCATCCTAGAACAGGAGATCCTCTTGCCTCAGCCTCCCTACAGCTAGGATTAGAGATGTGCACCGCCATGTCTGGGTTAACTCAGATTTATCAAGTTAGGCTTGGGCCCCTGCTGTCCCTCCATGGACTGGTACAGGCTTCAGGGAACTGTTAAGGGGGAAATGGGGAAAGGCAGGGATGTAGAGGCTCTAACTGCTCACTTACAGACCCTTGGGCTGCTGGCCTGCCAAAGTCAACAGAACAACTATCCCCTAATATAAGGTCTTTGTGCAAGGTCCTTCATGAAGAGACATGCAGCGCCTCCAGCTGGTCACCGGGACTTCCTCCTATTTCTGCTCCCCACACCAAGCAGATCCAACATAGCAGCCTGGCTGCCTCCTATCAGTCAACTTGCCCATAGTGACCGGTGGTATTTACAAGCACAAATCTAACAAGGTCTCATGTTAATGAAGGTCTAGAGGGCACAGCTCTGCAGGTGCCAGGCCTGGGCTTCACACCCACTGCTTCTTATCACCACAGGGTCCTCACTTTACCCTCCTGCCAGAGGGAGCCCTCCTCCAGCTTCCCCTGCCACCACACACAGCCAGGAGGTGCCGCTTGGGCACTTGCCACCAGCAGCCAGCACACGTGGCTCTGTAAACTCAGGGCCTTTGCACCTGCAGTTTCCTCCCCACCCCACGGAATTAGTCATCCCTGAAGACAGCTCCTCCACGGCCCCCTCCTTTCTTTCCGCATCAAGTCTGTTTTCTTGTCGGACGGTGTGTGTATCGGGCCATTGCTCCTGTCTCAGGCCAGCTCTCAACTAGGCACTCGGGGGTGGGGGGATGGGAAGTGCAATAACCCACTGGTGGGCGCCTGCACGAATGAATGAATCGCAGAGCCCTGGAGAATGAGCGGGAGGTTGGCGCGTGCCGGAGTTGAATAAAACCGTGGGACAGCCATTCATCCTCTCATTCATCTCTGGGCCCGCATCCGCCGCGCTCACACCCACCGAGGCACACCGGGGCCCCTGGCGAGCCTGGGCCCCGGGGACTGAGGACGGGAAGGGGCGGCGCTCGGGCGGCTTCTCCGGAACCCAGAGCAGGAAGGGTTGCGGGAGGGGCCCGAAGGGATCTCTGGGTGCCCGGGTTCCGCCGCTCGGGCCGATCTCCCTGGCCCTAACGTTTCCCGCCGGTAATCTAAGTCCGCAGCCGACTGCGTCCCGCCGCCTACCGGCCCCGGGAGCGCGCAGCGGTCGGGCCGAGAGGATCCTCAGTCTCCAATAACTGGCTAGCGACCCCCGCCTCCACCGGAGCGCCAGTTCCCGGCGGGCACCGCCCGCGCGCCCTCTCCCCCGGCCGGCTGGGCCACACGGCAGCTCCCCGTCTCCCGCCCAAGCCCGCGTACGCACCGGCTCGGCTCTTCGGGTGCTCGGGCGTGGGCCGGGCTGGCTAGGCGGCGTGGCCGCCTCGGGAGTCCGCGGTCCCGGCACGCTCTCCCCGCCCAGGGCCCGCTAGGGGCCGGGCCGCCGCCTGTCGTCATCCCCGGCAGAGCCCGGGCTCCGGCGCGCGCGCGCTCGGGTCCCCGCCCCGCCCCGGCCGACCGGCCCTCCCCGGGGCCCGGGCCCGCGCCCGCCGAGGCTCCGGAGCGCACTGCTTTACCAGCTCGCGGGACGGCGCGTCACAGCCAGACCCTGCCCACTCTGCGGTGCTGGTGCGCCTGATGTCATGCTCCACCGTGATGTTAGGGGCCCCTTTGCACCCCAGGAGCAATCTAGACTCCCTTACTCTTCCCCTAGCAGGGAAGGTGAGCTAAACCTTCCCTGTCCATGCCGAGCCAGGCATTCCAGCTCCGCACGCCCGGCGGGAAAAGGGAAGCCTCGACTGTACTATGCGCCTGGAACGTTCACGCACACTAGTCTTCAGAGCAGCCCTGTCAGCCGCTTGCTATACTCTTTCCATAGTCAAGCTTATGTAGGTTCAGAGAGCTGGAGGAGGGATTCAAAGCCAGACCTCCCCTTTAAAAATGGCTCAGCAGTTAAGAGCGCTTGCTTATAAAGCCTGACGACCTGCGTTCGATCCCCCAGTATCCACGTAAAATCAGATGCACAAAGTGGCACATGCGTTTGGAGTTTCTTTGCAGTGTCAAGAGGCCTTGGCACCCATTCTCTTTCTCCCTTCCCTCCTCTCTCTGCTTGAAAAAAAAAATCCCAGTGGCCCTTATTCGCCTCCTTCTTCCATTTATTCTGTTTCTCAACGATTTCGTTCTTTTTTTTGAATCAAGGTCTTACTCTAGCCCAGCCTGACCTGGAACAAGCTTGGTAGCCCAGGCTAGCCATAAATTCACATGATTCTCCCTCAGCCTCCCAGGTGCTGGGACTAAAGGCGTGGGCCACCATGCCCAGCTCCTAAAGGTGGATTCTGTACCCATCAAGGATCAGAACCTGTCCTCAGAGAGGTGTGCTTGAGAAGAGGCTGCCCAGCCCAGAGACCTACCACCCTTCCTCCCTGCCCGCCAGCATCATCCCAGCTTACAAATTTGCATGGCCTGTGGGGATGAACCACCCGGATGATCTCCCCCGTGGGTATCAGTTCCACTTGCAGTGCCATTCCGCCCGTGGACAGCCAACGGGCTGAGCGCTGGCCTCGGAGCAAACTCTCCAGCAGCCTCCCTCAGGCTCTGACGGCTCCGGAATCTATGGCCTCAGGCTGGGATGGCGCTTGGTTCTGCTTCAATTTTAGCCCCAGGGGATGTGGCTGGTCCAGCTCCTCAGGACACAGCTGGAACAGTCCAGGTCTGATTGGGGAGGCCTCTTGGCCAGAGGGTTGGGGCAGGAAGAGGAGGGGCTGAAGGATGGAGGAAATGCCTGTTGTTCCAGGTAACAGAGGAGCTGATGCAGCCACCCATGGGGGACCCTGGGCTCCAGGTCAAAGGGTTGAAGGCCTTTTCCCCAGCAGTTCTCTGGAGGGGCCTGAGTGCGCAATGACCACTCCCCTTACCAGAGGGTACATCCCCTCCTAAGCCAAGAGGATCCCATAAGGCACTGCCCCTATATATCCCTGCAATTTGGCTGTATCTGAGGGCATCGATGAGCCCTTCACTTAAAAAAAAGTTCATTTGGACAGAAAGAGAGACAAAAGAGGCAAAGAGAGGGAGAAAGAAAGAGGGAGAGACAGAGCAAGCATAGGCATGCCAGGGCTTCCTGCCACTGCAATGAACTCCAGACACATGCATTATTCTGTGCATCTGGCTTTAAGTGAGTAATGGGGAATTGAACCTAGGCTGTCAGGGTTTGTAGGCAAGCACTTTTAACCACTGAGCTCTCTCTAGCCCCTCCAGGCTGTTTTCAAACTTCTGGGTGAAAGTGACCCTCTGGCCTCAGCCTCCAGAGTTCTGGGAGAGCAGAAACGGCCATGTTGAGTAGAAGAGGTTAGGAGTAGCAGGAGGGCAAATGTGTGGAAGCCTCTGTCCTACCTGCTTGTGGAGCTTTACATTAGGGAAGTTCCTGGGTTTCTTCAGTGTGCACAAACCCTAGCTGTTTGCTTATTTTCAACAGTGCCCCCCTGTCCCCGTTCCTGTTTTTCTCTTTATTGTTGCTAAATCACAGCTGACACTTTCCTGGCCTGGGACTGGGCTCCCTGGTCTCCAGCCATTCCTTATAGGAAGTGAGAAATGGGGAAGTGGAGAGGGAGAGCTGGGCATGGGAGGGGCAGTCAATCCTTGGGCCTGCACTGACACTGATGGCCCAGCACCCTTCCTTCCCTCCAGCAGCTTCCCCCGCCCAGGAAAGGCCTACAAAGCTTCCTTCCTCTGGGAAGCACATCTATCCAGGACAGGCTCATCTCCGTGGTCACACAATGGCTCTTATCAGTCATGGAGCCAGGCACAGAGACCCAGTGCACACCAAGTCTCACACATTTCCTGTTTCCACCCAACTGGTCAGGGGTGGGCCCAGAGCAGCCGTATCCTGACTCAGGCCTGAGAGCAGGGGGAGAGCAACCCCTTCCTTCTGCCTCTCAATCACTGCTTGACTGGCCCCTCCCAGCCCTGCAACAAGAGGCCAGGCAGAAGTGTCTGAAGTACTGAGTATTGGAAGAAGAGGGGTGAGCTTGTGGAAAGGTCTCAGGACCCTTGGGACCAGGAGGCCCCAGAGTCAAACCCAGGGCTTCATGAATCAGAACAGGGAGGTGGTAGTGGTTTTTTTTTCCAATATGTTAAGAGGGACATCATTTATATTTTACAGATAAATGAAACTCTGTGTAAGGTAGGGAAGGATCAACCACTGAATCAATCCAGGTCTCCAAGTGTGGGCCCCTCTTCCCATCAAGGAGTCACACACCAGTTTTAGTAAAAGCCACATTTCTAATAATGCCCCAGTGTAACAGCAGATATGAAATACAACCAGCCATGACTCACTAGAAGCCAGGGGGCCAATTCTTAACACACATGGCTCCCAAGGTAGAATACAGAACACGGAGCAATGGAGTGATTCTCAGTCAGTTACAAGATGGCTGGAACAGTCAGAGCAGACTCCCTAGGGTGTCTTCTCCTGGGAGAAAGGGCGGTTGAGTCACTACCGGCAGAAGGCGATTGACAGGAATAATAGGCTGAGTCCACTCGTCACCTGGAAAGTCCTCCAAAATGTCCTGATCCTGATGCTCCCTTGTGTTGGTCCCCATTTCTAGGTCCACAAAGAGTCCAAGAGAGGACAGTTTTGTCAACGACTCATGACAAGGACCACCCTGGAAATCTCTGGCTGTAGTTCCTCTATTGCCTATCAGCCTTCATAAAAGGGCAGACTGGGGACATGGGCCCTGACCCACCTGCAAAAGCTAACCTGAACCTACACTATTCACCTGCTCAGGCCCTGCAAATTCCTAACTACATGCAAGGGGAGGGGAAAGTGTGTGTTGGCATAAGGAACTTAATTGTACTTTCCTATTGAAAATGGGGGTCACAGGCCTTCTGCTCATTCCTCATGGGGTCAAACTATGAGATGCTAAGACCTCTGGAACCCAGGACTGCTTGTGCCACCCAGTCCAGGGGCCTGTACAAATGTGAACATCTCCCTTCCCCACTAAGCCTGTGGCCCAGGAAGGCGTGACAGGAATGCAGGCCTGTGCCAGATGGGGCATGTGCCTGGCAGGACTGCCTGGGTGGGACTGGGAGTAAAAATGAGATGCCGGCTAGAAGGTCTTCCCTATAGTGGACCGTCCCCAAGCCTTCACCGTTGATACTGGCTGGCTTCCCTCACAACTCAGCAACAAAAACCTGTGTGTATTTAAGCACCAGTTCGTCTGGCCTGAAGAGAGCAAAGGAGTCTAGCTGACTCCCCTGGGAGGTGGGAAGCTGGAGGATACTTGGCTGCCTCTGTGGGGTCTGGACTGGACCCAGTGCTCCTGGCAGTGCTGAGGCAGAGCTGGCTGCCAGCTCTAGCCTCCACCCTGGATTCACTCCTTCCCATCCAGGCTCAGATCTGGGGTTCAGGCTCACTCAGTAAGTTGTCCTTCAAACACAAGCGAAGTGGGATCTGCAGGAATACAACAGGTGGCAGAAGAGGTGACAGGTGTTCGCCCTACCTCGACAACACTCCCACTGCCCAAAAGCTGCATAGGTTAGCTCCTGGGCCTGGGGCCTCAGGGACCCAAGGATGGGCTCAAATCCTCTGAATACCTTTCTCCTTTCCCCCATCAGCATCCCTTACCTTGAAGGGTTGGCTTATTCCCACTACAGAATGCAAACTGTTGCTATAGTAACAGAGGAGAAACTGATCCTCAGTCTCAGGGATATCGCTGATATTGATGTATATCTGGAAGGGAGGAGTGACAAAACAGGTTAAACTCTAGGGCCCTGAGCCTTTCCCAGTACAGTTACCCATCACTTTCTTCCTTCTAGAACACAAGAATATTTAGGCAAGCCTGCATGCTGCAGATATACCTGGCTCAGGCTGTCATCAAAGGAGATCTGGTTGTCCCCAACCCAGACATAGGACACATAGTCATTAATGTGGCGCATCCCCACCTGTGGGAAGGTGAATTAGGCAGTCAGTGATGGGGAGGATGTGGGAGCTATGGAAAATCCTGATAGGAGGGTTTTAAAGTTTGGGTTGGCTATCTTGGAAGGGCCACTTGTGTCGCCCCTTCCCTTCCCTGCCAGGCCTTAGGTAGGCAAGGACCCCTGAAGTAGACAAGGGAAAGCTTTTCAGTATTTCTGCCCATCTCCTGTGGGCCCCAAGAAAGGACAAGTCAGGGGCTGATGGGCTCCCTGTCTTGCCCACCACATCACCTTGTACAGTCCAATCCAGTCCCAGGAACTGCTGTGGAAGTCTGGGGTGGAGGAGTAGCTGATCAACATGTCATTCTCCAAGGTCCACAGGAACTCAGGCATCATGGTGATCAGTGGGTGTGACATCAGTGGAGTAAGCTACACACAGGGATGGGAGGTGGACTTACATTCTGAAGCACTATTCCCTCCTTTAAGGCAACCTTTCCTCCCTGGGCTTCTATAGGGCTGTGGATGGGGGACCCAGAGTGATAGGCATAGAACTCTTCAAGGCTATTCTAGTCGATCCTGGCTGGTAAGTAGGAAAGCGAAAGGGCCAAAGACCTGTCGGGGAAGAGCTTGCACTTGTCAGGGAGAATGAGGCCCAGAGCCAGGTGGGCAGCATGGGGAACCTAGGTAAGGGTAGAAAAGGAGGAAGGGAGTTAGTTGCTCAGAGGTCAGACAGTTTCTCTCAAGATTCCAGTTTCTGACTCAAAGGCCCAAATTCAGCTTTGTGGGGGAAGCTCCAGTGAGAACAGTTGTAGCATGTGAAAGGGCACAAGAAAAACTGGAAGGCTGAGGGGGCAGTGGACAGTGAGGAGGTCAACACAACCTTGGTCACTAGATGGCAAGACGCAGGACGGAGGGAGCTCCCTCTGCAACTTGATCCAGATAGGGTTAGGGCAAATAAAAGGAAGTTCCCACAGTAGGTAATAAGCTTAATGGAATTCATTAATCCCAAGGGAGAGCACCAAGAGGAAATAGAAACCTATTCACAAAGGGCCTGAACACCTTTTTGACAGAAAGAGCCATCAACAGCTCTTCAGAAGAGCTGGGATACCTGACCTGGGAGGAAAGGCAATCATGTCCTCCTACAGGTCTCCCTAGGGGATTGGCTAACATTACAATCTAGGCCTAGAGAACTCAGAGACATGGCCCATTACAGCTGTTCCTCTTGCCAAGTGTCTAGCAGCTGGGAAGTTCACCTCCAAGTCAAAGGTGCCAGTGACAGGTTTATGGTCACTGATGTTGTACATCATGTGGCTGATGTAGCTCCTCAGAGTCAGAGAGAAGCAGGAGGTCAGCAGACTGGAAACAGAGGATCTGGCCTGGGGCTGCCGCTTCAACCTCCACAGGATGCGGTCAGTCCACGCAGGCTTGCGCTTTTTCTCACTGGCGATGGGGAAGAAGAGCAGGGAGAGAAGTTGGCATCAGAGCAGGAATACACCTCCATGAGCCTGCACCACAGTCTACCAACAGCCAAAGAACTGGAGGAGGCATGGCAGCAGGTGCTGGCCTTTGTCCATTTCAAAGCTCTTCTTTCCTCAAAAAAAGAAAGAAAAAGAAAAAAAAAAGATGCAAAAAAGAAGCTGAGATTTGGAGTTGTGGAGATTCAGGCTTGATTTTTACTTCCCCACTTACTAACGGTGTGACTGCAGCAGAAAGTAGGGAAGGATTTGGGGAATGTTCACCACAGGCCTGTGACCAGCATGGTTATCACTCACACATTAGGTGTTAGATGGTAATGTCTTAGAAGGACATCAACTAGGACTCAAGGCCAGGTGGACAATTTGACCTAACCACCAAGCTAACCTCTTAGACTCCAGCTTCCTCACCTGCAAAATGGACATGAGAACAGTTGATGCCTCACAGGGCTGCTAAGATGACAAGATGTGCTACAGTACCCACAGACCTAGCACAGGGCTCTGTGTGCAATGAGCTCTCTTTGACCTTGGCCATTATGATTTGTTAAAAATGTTTTATTTATGCTGCGCGTGGTGGCACACTCCTTTAATCCCAGCACTTGGGAGGCAGAGGTAGGAGGATCACCATGAATTCAAGGCCATCCTGAGACTACATAGTGAATTCCAGGTCGGCCTGAGCTAGAACGAGACCCTACCTTGAAAAACAAAACAAAACAAAAAAAAAGTTTTATTTATTGATTCATTAGACAGAGATAGAATGGGTGCACCAGGGCCTCATCGCAAATGATCTCCAGATGCATGCACCACCTTGTACATCTGGCTTAACTGGGTAGTGGAGAATTAAATCTGGGTCCTTAGGCTTTGTAGGCAAGTGCTTTAACCACTGAGCAATCGCTCTCTCCAGCACTCCCCCCTCCCTTTGTTTTCTTTTCTTTTTTTGGTTTTTCGAGGTAGGGTCTCACTCTAGCCCAGGCTGACCTGGAATTCACTATGTAATCGCAGGGTGGCCTCAAACTCACAATTCTCCCTCTGCCTCCCGAGTGCTGGGATTAAAGGTGTACACCATGACTGGCTGCCTTTTTTTTTTTGGTGAGAAAAGTTTTAATATATCCTCCCAGGCAGGCCTTAAATTTGTTACGTAATTGAGGATGACCTTGAACTTCTGATCCTCCTACCTCTATCTCCCAAGTGCTGAGATTATAGGCAAGTGCCACCATTGATGTGGTGCTAGGGATCAAGAACCTTTATCAACTGAGCTATATCTAGTCCCACTGGGCGTGGTGGCTCATACCTATAATCCCAGCAACTCGGGAGGATGAGGTAGATAGGAGGATTGCTGTGAGTTAGAGGTTAGCCTGGGCTATGCAGTGAATTCCAGGCCAGCCAGGTTAAAGTGAAACCCTGCCCCCCAAAAAACAAAAATTAAAGCAGGACAACATGGGTAGTGCATGCCTTAGTGAGCTGAGAACAGTCTGGGGCTACAGAGAGTTCCAGGTCAGCCTAGGTGATGTGAGACCCAACACCTAAAGACAAACCAAAACAAAAAACCCCCAAGATGAAACAAAGCCTCTACAATTTAAAGTATACAGTCTCATATATTTGTAATCTCTGAGGGCTGGAGAGATGGCTTAGTGGTTAAGGTGTTTGCCTGCAAAGTAATCTCTGGCTTTCTTCAATTTATGATATATATATATATATATATATTTTTTCTTTCTTTTCTTTTTTGTTTTGTTTTTCGAGGTAGGGTGCAGTCTAGCCCAGGCTGACCTGGAATTCACTATGTAGTCTCAGGCTGGCCTCAAACTCATAGCAATCCACCTACCTCTGCCTCCCAAGTGCTGGGATTAAAGGCGTGCACCACCACACCTGGCCCTCAATTACTATTTTTAAAAAAGCATTTTTAAATTATTTACTTATTTGCAAGGAGAGAGAGAGAGAGAGAGAGAGAGAGAGAGAGAGAGAGAGAGGAGAGAGAGAGAGAGAGAGAGAGAGAGAGCACACTAGGGCCTCTGGTCCTGCAAATGAACTACATTTGGCTTTACCTGGGTACTGGGGAATTGAACTCAGGTCATTAGATTTTGCAGGCAAATGCTTTAACCACTGAGCCATCTCTCCAGCCCTCAATTACAATTTTTTAAAAATATTTTTATTTATCTGCAGAGAGAGAGTGTGTGTGTGTGTGAGAGAGAGCGAGTGAGCGCAGGGCCTCTAGCCACTGCAAACGAAGTCTAGATTCAGATTCACACACCTCTTTGTGCATCGGGCTTTATGTGGTTACTGGGGGGGGGGTTGAACCTGGGTTGTTACACTTTGCAGGCAAGTGCCTTAATCTCTGAGCCATCTCTCCAGCCCCTTCAATTATTATTTTAAGTAAACATTTCCAATGAACTGGTGTCACTTAAACAGCAATAGTCTTTCAGCAAATGATAATGACATCATGGTGAACTCAAGTCTCTGGAATCAGACCAGCTGGGGGGAAGGTTCTGTCCTGATAATTCAGAGCTACATGCCTTTGGGCAAGTGACTTCATCTCAGCTGTAAGATGGGGTGATAACAGCACTTACTTCAAAGACCAATGGTGTGGATTAGAGACATCAAGGTGCAACAGGGAGTGGCTAAGAAGCAGTCACTCTGGCTAAACCAGGGTCTGCTTGTCATGTCAGCAATGTGGGCTGTTAACAGGCTTTCACTCTTCTGAAGAGTACTTAGATCTCATCCTACAGAGTACGGAAACTGTGAAACCACACACAGCTGCTCTCCTTGGATACTGGTACCCAGTGATGCTTAAAACTTGGTAAAAGTGTAGTGGCAAATGCCTTTAATCCCAGCACTCAGGAGGCCAAGGCAGGAGGATTGCTATGAATTCAAGGCCACCCTGAGACTACATAGTAAATGTCAGGTCAGACTGGGCTAGAGCGAGACCCTTCCTCGAAAAACAAAACAAAACAACAAAAAAATGTGCCGGGCATGGTGGTGCACACCTTTAATCCCAGCACTCGGGGAGGCAGAGGTAGGAGGATTGCTGTGAGTTCAAGAATTCCAAGCTGGGCGTGGTGGCGCAAGCCTTTAATCCCAGCACTGGGGAGGCAGAGGTAGGAGGATCGCCATGAGTTCAAGGCCACCCTGAGACTAGAGTGAATTCCAGGTCAGCCTGGGCTAGAGAGAGACCCTACCTCGAAAAACAACAACAACAAAAAAAGTGTCCTACCTGGTAATGGTGGTACATGCCTTTAATCCCAGCATTCAGGAGGCTGAGGTACAAGGATCACCATGAATCTGAGGTCAGCCTGGACTAGAGTGAGTCCCTACTTCAAAAAAAAAAAAAAAAAAAGTGTGTTTTGTGTGGTGAGCAGGCTGACAGCTGTCCTGTGGACTGCTCCAATCTTGCCAGTAAGCCTGTCTAGGTCACACTCTTATCAGAGTTCACAGAACAACACTGAAGTTGAAAGAAAGCAGAATGCTTGCCCAGGTCTGCTGACTACAGTTTATCCCTTCCACTGTGCTTGACTGCCTAGCCCGGGAGTCCCACTGACCCTTCACAGCAGCCAGAACTGTGCTACAGTGTTCAGCTCCAAAGTGTGCCTCACTGAGGCGGAATGGTTTGAGCATGGGAACTGTTTCTCAGTGAACATACCTTTATTGAAAACAAAACAAACAAAAAACAAGGGCTAGAGAAATGGCTCAGTGGTTAAGGCGCTTGCCTGCAAAGTCTAATCACCTGACCCGAGTTTGATTCCTCAGTATCCACATAAAACTAGATGCACAAAGTGGCGCATGCATCATCTGCAGTACCTGGAGGCCCTGGAGTGCATATTTTCTCTGCCTGAACCTGCCTTGAAAAATCCAAAAGCAAAAACAAACAAACAAACAAACAAAAAAACTAGCAGCTGCTGCTCCCTTGCAAAATATACAATCCTGTCCTGTTGCTTTAAATAAAACTTCTTGCTGCTTTACAAAATGAAAAAAAAAAAAAAAGCTAAAACTAAAAAAAGAAAAACCTCTGCAAGATTCTCTAAAGAGTCTAAAACAGGAGCTGACCCACCGACCCAGCAGCGCCCTGCCCAATCTCAGGGAATGAGAGCACTTTTTACTTCAGCTGCTTGAGGTTGGCTTTTTTTAAAAAATATTTTATTCATTTTTCAAGCAGAGATACAAAGATTGAGAGAGAGAGAGAGAGAGAGAGAGAGAGAGAGAGAGACAGAGACAGAGACAGAGACAGAGACAGAGAGAGAGAGCCAGAGCCACCATTTTGTGGGTCTGGCTTATGTGGGTACTGGGGAATTGAACTGGGGGCCTTAGGCACTGGAGGCAAGTGCCTTAACCGCTGAGCCATCTCTCCAGCCCAAGGTTGGCTTTTAAACGTCTGCTTGAATTCCAGACCATGGTTAACTGGTCATACACTTCATGTCTGTGCAATACAAGTCTTGACTAGACAAGCTTTGACAACAATATCCTCTGCTCTGTTCACTGCCCACGGAGAGGCTGTGTCCACAATGGTGACTGTAACACAACCTGGAGCAATCCTGACTCTAACAGGATTTCCCGCCCTGCCCTCAGCCCTCTCACGCTCCCTGGTAATGGAGCTGACCTCGTTTCTCATTACATTTTGGCTTGGAGATACTGCCGAGCTGGTGAAAACTGCATTCCCTGGCCTGTACATAAATCATCCATGGTCACTATGTCCAAAAATCACCCTTAGTCACTTTGGTCTTGGCTGGGTCACGTCCCCCTCAAGATGCCTCTCATCAGTGTTGCTGACTAACTGGAGTGTCTGCCCCTACTTTCTTTTTTTTTTTTTGGTTTTCTGAGGTAGGGTCTCGCTCTAGCCCAGGCTGACCTGGAATTCACTATGTAGTCTCAGGGTGGCCTCGAACTCACAGCAATCCTCCTACCTCTGCCTCCCGAGTCAGTGCTGGGATTAAAGGCGTGCGCCACCATGCCCAGCTTGCCCCTACTTTCTTTCTGCCCATATTGCTGCTCCTTTACCCTTGGTTCAGTGCCCAGTGCTGCAAAAAACAAGCAAAAAATAATAAACAAGCTGGGTGCAGTGGCACACACCTTTAACCCCTGTACTCAGGAGGGAGAGGTAGGAGGATCGTCGGGAGTTCGAGGTCAGCCTGAGACTACATAGTGAATTAATTCCAGATCAGCCTAGGCTAGATCAAGACTCTACCTTGAAAAAACAACAGCAACAACAAAATGAACAAACAATAAAAAAAAGTGCTTGCTTCGGCAGCACATATACTAAACTTGGAACGATGCAGAGAAGATTAGCATGGCCCCTGCACAAGGATGTCATGAAGCAAAACAAAACAAATCCTAATTAGCCAGGTGTGGTGGCGCATGCCTTTAATCCCAGCACTCGGGAGGCAGAGGTAGGAGGATCGCCATGAGTTCAAGGCCACCCTGAGACTACATAGTGAATTCCAGGTCAGCCTGGGCTAGAATGAGACCCTACCTCGAAAAACAAAACAAAAGAGAAATTATTTGCCCCAGCAGAGAAGGATGAGAGATCCAGAGCTTCTAGCAACCACACAATGGATTGGCTGGGAAAAGACACATGCCAGGCTCAGCTGCACAGGATCCTGCCTAAGCCAGCACGAGTAGAACTGCAGTGAGAGGATTCTCCACTTACACCAGCCTCACAAAGTCAAAAAACCTGAAGGAGAACTCAACAGGAACCAGCCAGGAAGCTCCTGGAAGAAGCTGACAGGAACCAGCTGAGAAGCATGTCAGCAACTTCAGGCACCCTCCACAGCCTTCCCTCCCCAACCACCATCACTGGGAACCACTGGAGACCTGGGGACTCCAAGGGACCAGAGCCACCCCTCAGCCACACAGCTTCCAAGAAATGAATGTTTAGAAAAAGACCAAAAAAAAAAAAAATAAATAAATAAAAACCCAACAATAATAATTAAAACCCCCTACAACTTTTCTTGACAAGTTTAACTGACTTCTCTTGGCTTCAGTAGCCAGCTTCCTTTAGCTCTTCTGCTGAGTCTGGAAACCTGGCCACTTCTTGACCAAGCTTCTAGTGACTGGCACTCCCTCCCACGGGTAGGTCTCTGCTAGTTGGGCTTGAATACTCCGTCCTTTCCTTTAGTCTTCTTGGGGTCACTGCCTTCCTCACAGGGAGGAGCATAAATCCGATCCAGCGTCCGCATTGGTGTTCACGGTACAGAAGAAAGGTACACTGAAGGTTTTTGATTTTGTTTTGTAATGCTGGGTACCAAACCTAGCGCCTTGCACGTCCTAGGCAAGGGCTCTATCACTGAGCTACATTCTTCACCCTTGGGTTTTTGAGAAAGGGTACCGTTATGTAGCCCAGGCTGGCCTGAGACACATTATTCTCACATGCCTCAGCCTCCCAAGTGCTGAGATTACATCTTAAAAGCACCACGGAATGTGCAAGGGTCTGAGGCAGTCCAGGACAGAAGAGGAACTCAGTGAGCTAGGGAGCCTCTCTAGAAGAGACATTAGAATTGGCTTTCAAGGGTGGGCAGCAGTTTGATTAGGCTGGGATGTCTGCTCCCTGGGTGGGCTCAGCCCTGTCTACCACTGGAACTGACAGCTGCCTCTGGCCCTAGCCAGGAATTTCACTGTTCCTGCCCAAACAGCCAGCCCTTCAGTTTCTGGGTTCCAGGCATCAAGAAGGAGCATTGAAAGTTTGTAGGTCTGCAGTCAGACTTGGGTTCAAATTCTTACTGGATCACAAAACCTGTTATCTGAGAAAACAGTCAGCAACAATAGCGTCTACCTAATATGAAGAATTAAGTGATGCAAAGCCTTTAGCACCATGCCAGGCATGAGCAATTATGTAGAAACAAGTCTCTGCTGCCTCTTCTTCCTCAGCATGTGGCTGTGGTTTATATGTATGCTGCTGGTGATGGAATTCAGGACTTTACACATACTAGGCAAGCCCTGTAACACTGAGCTACACCCCATCCCCAGGCTGTGAGTTCTGGGGTACTACTGGAAAAGCACTACAGAGTCCAAAGAATCAAGTCCAAGCCAGCTTGCTCATTAGCTAAGCCACTCAGAGCCTGTCCGCCCAGCTGCTTGTTAGATGTCCAGTTTCACGAAGCCTGGTGGCTCACACCTTTAATCCCAGCGTTTGGGAGGCTGAGGTAGGAGGATTGCCATTTGCCATGAGTTTAGGGCCAGCCTGGGATTAGAGTAAATTCCAGGTCAGACTAGGCTAGAGTGAAACCTTGCCTCAAAACACCCTCCCTCCCCCCTCCCTTCTAGTAGCCTCCCCAGATTACACTGGGGAAAAGATACCCTAACTTGCTTTCTTTTTTTTTTTTAAATGGTGCTAAGGATAGAATCTAGGTTCTTGTACAATTCCAGGCAAGTGTCTACTACTGAGCTACAGCTCTAATTCAAAAATGAGGTATGGAGGTGCCAGCCTCCACAGCTCCAGCCAGTTCATGAGGCCTTCCATACTACATGTTGCTTGTTTCCAATGAATGGCTGTGGAGACAGGCAGTCCCCTTACAGCTGTGGCCCCATTAGCCAGCCAGAGCCCTCTTACCCACTTTCCCACCCACTCTGTTGGTAGGCTGCTTTCTGTCTCTAGAGTCTGTTGCCTCTTCTTAAGTGGACTGCTCAGGCATGGCCCCACCCCATCTTGCTCCACATTTCTGAAGCGGTTCACCCTCTCCCCTTTCTTTGGCAGGCTCTGCCAAGCCACTTCCAGAAACGAAGCCTACTTTTCTCCTGGTCTTTTTTAAAAAATATTTTTTTTTAGCTAGGTATGGTGGTGCACGCCTTTAATCCCAGCACTCAGGAGACAGAGGTAGGAGGATTGCCATGAGTTCAAGGCCACCCTGAGACTACATAGTGAATTCCAGGTCAGCCTGGACTAGAGTAAGACCCTAACTCAAAAAACCAATATATATATATTTTATTTGTGAAAGAGGAAGAGAGAGAGAATATGAGAATGGGCACACCAGAGCCTTTAGCTGCTGCAAATAAATTCCAGATGCATGCGCCACTCTGTGCATCTGGTGTTACGTGGGTACTGGGGAATTGAACCCAGGTTGTTAGGCTTTGCAAGTGAGTACCTTAACCACTGAGCTATCTCTCCAACCCTTTTCCTGGCCTTCTGTAGAGATACCCACTCACGTATTTCCTTCTAAGATTTTGGGCTGGGCTAGAGAGATGGCTCAGTGGTTAGGATTTTGGGCTGCCCTGCATGTACCTCTTCCACCTATGGTGGTCTGTGGCCTAAACTGGATTAGAAACCTGTTGTAAGAGCTGGTTGTGCCCCTCCATTTAATCCTCAGGTTTTGTTGGTTATTGGACCCCTTCTCATCTTTTCAGAAAGGTTTTCAGTAAAACTTGCCTTGAATTCACAGCAATCCTCCTACCTCTGCCTCCCAAGTGCTGAGATTAAAGGTGTGCACCACCAACCATCATGCCCGGCATTAACCACCTTCTTTGTTATTTTTTTAAAAATATTTTATTTATTCATTTTCAAGCAGAGAAACACAGAGATAGAGGTAGAGAGAGAGAGAGAGAGAGAGAGCACCAGAGCCACCACATTGTGGGTCTGGCTTATGTGGGTACTGGGGAACTGAACCCGTGGCCTTAGGCACTGGAGGCAACTGCCTTAACCACTGAGCCATCTCTCCAGCCCCTTAACCACCTTCTTGACATGTCATGTAGCTGATGAGGGGCAGCACTGTGAGGGTTAGCCCCATATTCACTGTCACTATATTATTTAATGTAATCTTTGCCACTGTTTGTCCCCCCACCCCCATTTTGTTGTTTCTGTTTCAGATGGGCCTCTGTTGTAGCCCAGGCTGGCCTCAAGGTAGCTATAGGTGACCTTGAATTTCTGATCCTCCTGCCTCCACCTCCTAAGTACTGGGATTACAGGTATGTACCACCATGCATTCCAGTTTTTTATCTCCTCACACAGTATCTGGATCACTCACAGGATGAGGCAAGGGAACTTAATGTGGGCAAGCCAGCTTTCTATGTCCTTGCTGAAGGGCTGCAAGACCCTGGCATGTAGAGGCAAAGGTTCCCAGAATGCGTTAGTGCCTTTCTTAAGTCAGAGCTACTCTTACCCTCTCCTCTGACAAGCCCCTACCCTCAACACTACTCTTGAAGTTTCCAATACATCAATTTTACCTCCTGCTCTCTGAGGCCAATCCAGGACAGACAGCTCCCAGTCAGCACCTCAGGTGAGGAGAAGTGACACTTGTGTTCTGAATCAGCTCCTGCTGCCAGTACTGTAGGCATAGTTGGACCTCCAAAGTCCCCTGAGTGTCCATTTCATCCTCACCTGGTGTCATAGTTGTCTGAGTTCCTGTCAAACTTGTAGGTGGGAGAGAAAAGCAGGGGACCCTCCTGGAACTCCCGAAGCAGTGGGTCATGTCTCTTGGCAATGATGAGCTGTAGATAAAGACACAGTCCCTGTTTCCTCATAGTCCAGACCCAATGGCCCAGCACCACCCTCATTTTTTCACTGCCTCAGCAATCTCATCTCTCCAGAAAGAACAAACAAACAAACAAACAAACAAAAAAACACACATGACCTTCAGGACCAGGGAAAGCAGCTACCTACCATTTCCTTGACCTTGGACCATAGGGAGCAGGCTTTGAATTCCAACTCCCTGGGGGTCACTAGCAGATTTGTGTCATAGGGGAGCCTGGGGATCAAGGGCCCCTAAAGGGGCTGGCATGTCACCTTCTGGGTGGTAAATCAGGCTGAGTGCAGGACAGACAACAGGGACACAAGTGGGCTGCTGCAGGGTATGGGGCTAAGGCAAGTCAAAACCTGTCTGTAGCTGCAGCTGGCCTGGAACTTATGTATCCCATTTAGCCCCCCAAATCATAGCAATCCTTCGGCCTCAGCTGAGATTACAGGCGTGAGCCACCAGGCCCGGCTGCTCATGGCCCTTGAGCAAACTGGCAGTTCTCCCAGTGAAGATCAGGCACTGACAGGATGTCTGCCATCCCAGGTGCAAAGCCTGGGTGGACCTCCTTCCCGACCCATGGGAGAGCACTACACACACATGGCCCTCTGCTAACTCGATACCTGATCCTTCTCCCACAGTTCACGGTAGTTGTGCCTGGTTATGGATTCCCGAACAAAGAGTAACCCAAAGTCCTCAATCCGAAAGTTCATGTCTCCAAACCAGAGAATGAGGCTTCAGAAAGAAAAGAAGGCAGCCTGAGGGATTGTGATGAGGTTCTCAATCCAGGGGCTGCTGGAGAATAGAAAGCTGGGGAGGGGGGTGAGAAGCCAGACTCTGGGAGGGTGAAGGCAAGGACATACAATTACAGCAAGATTGTTCTCATGGCTCTTATACTATCACCCAAGCCACAGGGACCCACCCAGAGGAGCATTAGCACAGAAGAGGCTCCAGCCCTCCCTTCTGCTCCTTCAACTGGCCACCAGGACAGGCTGAGAAACAGCCCTTCTGGTGAATTCAGGAACCACAGGGTCCTAACCTGGGATGTTTACAAGTATCAAGGGTTTCTAGGAAGGACAGAGGTGCAGGGGGAAGGGGATTTCAGGCAGGCAAAGCTGGGTGGGACAGTCAATGAGGCACAGGAGGGGGTTCTTGGAAAGGTGGGAGATGGAGCACTACTGACTGGCTGGGGAGCAGACACTGGGCAGATGATGCTAGCCTGGGTTGGCGTGGGGAAGGACAGGGGTGACAGCTTGCAGCTCCAGGCTCACTCATGGTCCAGGATGTTGGGGATATTATTTTCCTCAACATTCTGTCTCTCCAGGATTCGGTCAAAATGCTCCAGCCGCTGGACGTTGTTGGACATGTGGGGAGGCAGGTGGCAGTTGATGATGCTGACATAGTAGCCATAAAGTTTCAGGCAGATGGTGACTCCTCCTTTGTTCCCCTGGTGTGGGACAGGTGGGCAGAAGGGTGGGAAGCTACTCTGGATTGGACACACTCCTCTTCCCATCCTAGGCCTAAGAGGAGACATTCTCACTTTCCCTGGACCTCCTAGGGATAGACACCCATCCTCCCAGGGTAATCCCTCCAAGCACAAAGCCCAAGCTACCCAACTGGGGGTCTTAGGAATATCCAGGCCCTGATGGGGCAGGAGATATATGTAGGGTGCTGGGATGCAGAGAGTACCTAGCTTCAGTTCATGTCCTCTTCCAAAGCTCCCTGCCCTTCTCAGCTCATGATTCAAACAAGAGCTCAGTCCTTACCCAGAAACCATAGAGGCCAGTGGGGGTGGATTTTGTAGAGACGATCTGGATGTAGGGCAAATGTTGATACTTGGCAAAGACCAGCAAGAGGAGCCCTTGCATCCGCACATGGGAGATCTGCAACAGAGCGAGAGCAAAGGTCATTTATTAAACTGTACAGTCCAAGCGCATCCCTTGCCAAGCCCGGAACTAGAGACTCTTTAAACCTCAAACCATATACAATGAGCTGCCCAACAGTCTACAGACCCCAGTCTGAATCTGAGTTTTTCACTCTTTTCCTTTCTTTTTCTCAGCTGCCAAATGATGTATTTGGAAGGTCAAAGTTTCCAATTCTGCTTGTGGACCTGGGGACAGGGGAGACAGAAAAGGCTGCCAAGGTGTCAGGTCATCAGACAGGTATTGACTCTCCAGCCCTGGTCCTATGCAGGCCTAGGTGTTCTTCTCAATAGTACTATCTTCAGGTACTTGCAAGTCTCAGCCTAAGCCTATCTTCTCACGGATAAAGCAGGAATAATATGTCATAGATACTGTAAAGATATTCCTTTTTGGCTCAAGAATACTTTAGAACAACCTCAAGGTCAGTCCTCACCTTTCCACCTCACTTGAGACAGGGCTTCTCTCTGGATCTCACTCTGCTGCTGTCCTTTGCTATACTCGATGTGAGCTTTGGGAAATTCTCCTGTCTCTACTTAGCCATCAGGCCTTCAGTGTACTGGAATTACAAAAGTCAGCCAACAGCTTCTAGCTTTTGATGTGTGTGTGTGTGTGTGTGTGTGTGTGTGTGTGTGTGTGTGTGTGTGTATTGAACTTGGGTACTCAGGCTTGAGCAGTAAGTGCTTTATCCACTGAGGCATCTCCTCAGCCCCATATCCCAGGCCAGCCTTGAACTGATGATCCTCCGGCCTTAGCCACCCAAATGCTGGGATTATATGTGTGCCACCACATCCTGCTTGGTTCAAGGTTTCTTCACATAAAGGCAAGGAAAGAACATGAGAGAGGCTTCTAGGGTGCTAGAAGTTTTCTTAGTCTTGTTTTAGCTGATGTATGTAACAACCCACTAGCCTCTATACTTTCTGCGCACTATTTTTGTTGTTGTTTTTGTCTTTTTGTTTTTGCTTGGTAGGGTCTTACTCTAGCCCAGGCTGACCTGTAACTCACTCTGTAACCCCAGGCTGGTCTCGAACCCTTGGTGATTTTCCTACCTCTGTCTCCCAAGTGCTGGGGATTAAAAGCGTGTACCATCATGTCTGGCTTTTTCACATTTTTTTTTTCAATGCTTAGGACCAAACTCAGGGCCCTATGCATGCTGGACAAGCAGCCACATACTTTTCTATACATGTTTTAGTATAGCAAAAAAGCACCATGAAAAATTATAAAAATTACTAGGGATGGGGGGGTGGCTCAACAGTTAAAGGTGCCTGCTTGAAAAGCCTGCTGGCCCACGTTTGATTCCCTGATACCCACATACAGTCAGAAGCACACAGTGGAGCATGAGTCTGGGGTTAGTAGTGATAAGAGGCCCTGGCACACCCATATTCTCTCTCTCAAGTAAATAAATAAAAATATTCTGTCACATGTCTATAATCTTAATATTAAGGAGGTGAAGGCTGGAAAATCAGGAATTCAAGGCTAGCCTGGGCTACATGAGACACTTTCACTAAACACACACATGCACAGTGTGGTTGGATATCTATAAAGGCAGTGCATAGTGGATAACACTGAGTATGAAAGATACAGGCTCCAAGGCTGCAGAGGATAACTAATACTTACGAAAGGGCCTTGCATCTCACTTAAGCCTTTTCCCAACTCCGAGGAATTGCTGTCCCTGGCTTTCTGATGTGGAACTGAGAGTCAGGAATGCTAAGGAATCAGCAGGACTGTTCTAGGATTGTCAAAATCTTACTGGTGGTAGCTACAGGGGGTGGGGTGGGGATGGAGAGCAGCCAGGGACCATCTCTCTCAGGTTTAGGCTGTCTACACCCACCACCCGAGGAGCTGTTTCCGGAGCATGAGGTGCAGAGGCCAAGGAGGAAATCCCCGGGTGGGGAGCTATACTTGGGCCTTCCAGGAATTATGAAACTTGATCCCACAGGCCAGGAGCAGCTCTAGCAAAGTGGAGGAGTCAATGCAGGGGGTACCTAAACTCAGGACTGAGTGAGGGAGCTACACTGGAACCTGAGGATGCATTGCTACAAATGTGTCCCCTACCCTAAGTCACCCACCCCCAGCAGCAGCATGGATCAGAGCCAAAGCCTCATAGGAATGCTCCATCAGTCCTCTTCCTATCCATTCTCATGTATGAGTGGGACAGGACTAGACTGTAAGGGATGAACTCTCAGTATCAGGACAGGAGACTTGACTCCTATCCCACAGAGCAGGTTTAGGCCCCTGGACTTCAGCACAAAAGACCAGTCCACGTTGTGAAAAAGCAGCAGGAAATGGGGGTCAGAAAAGAGGAGGTGAGAGGGCAGAACAGGGTGAGAATGGGAGAAAGGGTGGGGCTGTAGGGAAAAACAGGAGCCTTCTAGGGGAAGTTCCAGTTGGAAGAAATTAAGTAGAAGGAGCCAAAGCAGAGATTGGGCTGGAGGTGGCTGAAAACTGAATACCAAAGGGGGTCACCCACACTTATCAACCTATAGCTGGCAACCCCCCACCCTGAGAACAGGCTGTAAAAGGGCTCACCTGTCCACTTTGGCTAGGGGAAGGAGGGGGCCAACTTTGGGTGCCTAGCCTCAGGCTGGCCCCCCAATATCAGGAAGCCACCTGGATGGAATGGGTTGTATCCCTGATAGAAGCTAATTTCCTTGGCTCCATTCCACTCTACCAATGCCTTGTTAGTTAAGGCCCAAGGAGGCCTGCAATCTTGGGAAGGGAGTGGGTATTGGCAGAGAAGTGGTTCTTCCCTTTGTGAGGATCTAGCTCCCAGTCTGTTAGAAGAGGCCTGAGTTTGATTTGGTGGAAACCAAAGTTCTGGGACTAGCATTTTCTGTCTTGTTTTCTTTGGTTTTCAAGGTAGGGTCTCACTCTAGCCCAGGCAGATCTGGAATTCACTATGTAGTCCCAGGCTGGCCTTGAACTCACGGTGATCCTCCTCCTACCTCCTGAGTGCCAGCAGAACCAAGCCTTGTTTTCTTCCTTTTCCTCAGAAGTACAGGTTAATAAATGGTAGCAAGTATTACACAAAGGTTTCAGGCTGGGCAGTGAGTAGAGACTGGAAACTGCCATACTGGGGTGTGAATAAGCCCTGCTGAACTTCCACTATGAATTCTGCCAAGGTGACAAGTATTTAGGTGTGAAACTAACCCTGGAACCTAGCTCAGACTAGGTATCTTAGAACAGCACAAGGCAGGCAGGAGCTCCAGAAGCCAGGTACAGTAAGGCTTCAGACTTCTTTGAGGCACAGTCTCACTGCAGCCCAGCTGACCTGGTACTTACTCTGTAGCCCAGGCTGGCCTCAAACTCCTTAATCTCCCTAATGCTGAGATTAAAGGTGTGAGCCATCACAGTGTCTGAGGTTTTCACTCTCTAACCCAGGCTGACCTGGAATTCACTATGTAGTCTCAGGGCAGCCTCGGCCTCAAACTCTCAGTGATCCTCCTACCTCTACCTCCAACCTGCTGTGATTAAAGGTGAGTGGTTTTCAACTTTTTTTTTTTTTGGTTTTTTGAGGTAGGGTCTCACTCTAGCCCAGGCTGACCTGGAATTCACTATGTAGTCTCAGGGTGGCCTTGAACTCATGGCGATCCTCCTAACTCTGCCTCCCGAGTGCTGGGACTAAAGGTGTGTGCCACCATGCCCAGCTGGTTTTCAACTTTTTAATAAATGGGAAATAACATGAAAGGCTGAATGGGAGAATGAGGAAAACATTAGACCAAACAACTGGGGGTTAGTGAAATACATGACTCCATTGCTCATGAACTTGTAAGTTACCTTGATGAAGCTCAGAGGGGAAAGCACGTCCATGAAGAAACTGCTCCATGGGTCTTCAAAGGCAGTGTCAGAAAGGAGGCTTCTGATTCCAGAGTTCACTTCCTGCAAACTGACCATCCCAGGTCACAGGCTCATCCCTTGGCCTGAAGGATAATTGCTTTTGCCACAGACATTCAGCAATCCTATCATCAGATTTCCAAGCCCTGGATTCTGATGAACCCTTCCCTAGCCATCTGGCTTTTATCTTCAACCTATGACCTTTGCTGACCCAGGACAAGAGAATGAGACTGGACCCAATGAAGACAAAAGGTCCTCA
Source organism: Zapus hudsonius (assembly GCA_004024765.1). Lineage (NCBI taxonomy): Eukaryota > Metazoa > Chordata > Mammalia > Rodentia > Dipodidae > Zapus > Zapus hudsonius. The sequence continues at coordinate 23,616 of PVHP010004639.1, read as the reverse complement.
CCACCAGACTCCACCGTGCAGGAGGACAGATTCCAGTAGCCCTCCACCTGTACAGGGTTAGGAGGATGCGTGAAGGGTTCTGCAGATACCTACCCAATGACATATATGTCCAGATTGAGGTTGGGGCAGTTCAGTTGAAGTAGGTCACTGAGGTCTAGAGGGGGCGCTGCTGAGGCCACATTCCAGGTCACAACATGTATGCTGTGGAGAGGATGACAAGGACAGTCATGGTGCAAGGAGGCCACGCTGGAGTCCAGACAATGAGCAGGGTCTAGGCCTGCTAATGGCTTCCACCGCAGTGATAGCAGGAGATATGCTTCTGCCTCTGGTGACAGGGAAAGGAGCAATGGCCCATAAGCCCTTCATCTTCACTTCTGCCCCTAAGGCAGGAATCTCTATCCTGGACTGGCTCCTCCATACAGATATGGCAGCACCTGCCACAGAGCTGCTAAAGGGAACCCAACAGCTTTTGACGAGTAAAAGGAAATAATGATAGGTTGGATAGTCCAGTTATGAACTGTGGAAAAGAAATAATGATAGGTTGGAATTTATTAACCCACCAGCCCCTCAGGCCATCTATACTCAGCAATGGTCTATAGCTCAGTCAGCAACTTCCTATTGTCCTTCTTCAATCTCAAGTTCCTAAAACCACTAAGAAGACACTAGAGGTTCAGACTGTACCTTGTGGTAGGCCTTACAACTACAAGGACAGAGAAATTTCAGATATCACCACATTTCTCTTCAACCTAGCTGATTCCTGGGGCACACCAAATTCTGCCAAGCTCTTCAGTGTGCCTAACTAGAATTTTCTAAGTAAGAGGTATCTCAATACCCAGGTACCTATCTCAGCAGGGCAAGGTGATGCATGCCTTTAATCCTTGCACTCAGGAGGCTGGGTAGGAGGATAGCTAATGAGTTCAAGAGCAGCCAAGAGCTACAGAGTGAGTTCCCGGTCAGCTGAGGTAAAGTGAGATCTTACCTTGAAAAACCAAACCAAACCAAAGAGTCTACCTCTACTGGGAAAATCATCGTTTGGAGAATAACATTCCAATCTTAACATCATATAAGTCAAGATCAAGAAAAACAAGCCAGGCTGTGGTGGCACACCCCTTTAAACCCCAGCAGAGGTAGGAGGATCACCACCCTGAGACTACATAGTGAATTCCAGGTCAGCCTTGGCTAGCTTGAGATCCTACCTTGAAAAACAAAAACAGAGAGAGAAAAAGAAAAACAGATCAGCATCTCTCAATAACACTACAGTATCCCAACAGAGGCTCAAGAGAGGAGACACTTTGTAGATCCTTTCACTTAATGAGCTGGTATAGCCCAGATTGTGCCCAGAACAGAGCAGGCAGGAGCTGCAAACTCTCCAGAGATGAAGAGCAGTTCCCAAGCCTCTTGTGACTTCCAGGAACACCTTGTGCTGAAGCACCTGTAGCTTTTACAGACCCAGAAATTGGGTGGGGCAGGCCGGCAGGCGGGTGGGCAGGATGTTCTAAAACATTTCTTTTCCACCAGGGTACTGTTCTTAGAAGTCCATGTTCTTAAAAGTATGACTTGAAAAAAATTCTTGGCCATCTTAAAGCAATTTCCTGTCTCTCCCTATGAATATAAACAAAATAATACAAAAACCATCTTCTCAGGAACTCTGAGAGTACGGTCTTCATCTGTTTACGAGCTCCCTCTGTTGTTCAATGGAGGATTAAGGCAGGAAGCCCTTAGACTAAGGCTCCTTGTCTAAGCAGTGGGCAAACCAAAGTTGGGATTTCTCATTCCCACTCTTAGGTTCTAAGATTAGCAGCAAATCCATGCACCATGACTTACACTAAGTTGGTGATTAGCGTTGTTTCTCGTAATTAAAGGGCAAGCATGACACTGGGCTTCCTTCACTAAAGGTTCTTATCTAAATCTGATTTTTGGATTTCCACAGTTCATAACCGGATCAGGAAGATCCCGTGGTGCACTGATGATGGAAAGTAGGAATAAGACTTTTAACTCTAGGGGCTGGTTAGGTGGATAAAGGCTCTTGCTTGCAATGCTAGCCAGCCTGGGGTTCGATTCCCCAGTTCCCACGTAAAGGCAGATGCACAAAGTGGTGTATGAGTCTTGGGGTTCTTAAGCAGCGAAAAGAGACCTTGGCACGCCCATAGCCAGTTTCTAGCTCTGTCTCTCAAATAAATAAAATCATCCTGGCGGGCCCATTCATATTCTCTCTCCTCTCTCTTTCCCCCTCCCTCTCTTCTATTTGTCTGCAAATAAAATAAAAGATTTTAAAAGATTTTCGCTCTAGAGCTGTGGGGCAAAATCCTATGTCCTTAATAGTCCAGCACTGCCTTTTGCTCCGGACACCAACAGGACAACCTGCTTGGGGAGCACCGGGGTTCGGCCCAATGTCCAGCGGACCGGTCTGGCAGAATCTGGCCTCGCAGACCTGTCTGTCCCGGCGCGGCTCGGTCCCCAGACGCCGTCTAGGTTGGGCTGCAGACGGCGACGCCGCGTCCTCCTCACCTGAGTTTACTTCGCTCCGGTCCGCTGGGATCCTGCGGGTCCGTGACACCCGCCATCCTCCCTCGCGGCGGCCCGGCAGCTCGCGTCCCGGCCCCGGCCCGTCCTACACGGCTGTCGGACGCACGGTCCCTCCGCGTTGTTTTTCTTCCGGATTCTGAGCACTCTCCTCGGCTTCCGTAAGAGGCGGGGCCTCCCGCGAGCCGTTCCCAGCCTGCCCTGCGCGAGGGGCGCTTCCGGGACGGTCCCCACCCCCCCCCTCCGGAAACCCGGCGGCCACGGCTCCCTCGGCACCGTCGCAGGGCCTCGCTGTGTAGCCCGGACTGTCCTCGAACTTGTGACTCCTGCCCGGGTGCTGCGACTACAGACCTGCGCCGCCGCGCCCCGTCCCTGGACTCGGAAATGTCACTGCTGCTATTTGGTCTATATTCAAGACTAAGCATAAAGCTTATGGACTTTGCCACTGTGTTTTAAGCCTTTGCCTTTTACTCTTTTGGGGGGTAGAGGGATACTCCGTGAGATTCCTTTGGAAGCTATGACTTCCCCCAACAAAATGAACGCAATTTTACAAACAAGATTCATGAAGTGCACACACTGGGAGCCAAAAGCTGAGATGGGTCGACCCTTTAAGCCCACAGGTTCCAGACTAGCGTAGTCAACACACGAAGATGTCTCTCACACCCACACACAACCCACCACCACCAAACACCATCTTCTGTTATTTGAGGCAGGCTCTCATAGCCCAGGCTGACCTAGAATTATGTATGTAGTCCAGGCAGTCCTCAAATTTGGCAATCCTCCTGCTTCAGCCTCCTGAATACTGATTATAGAGGAGCCACTCCACCCAGCTACTTTACAAATTACTTTTTGTGTATCTGTGCATGTGTTTGTTGAATGCAGGCAAATTTGTGGCGGGTTGAGAAACAGGTGTTGCTCTCTCTCTCTCTCTCTCTCTCTCTCTCTCTCTCTCTCTGTATCTCTCTGCTTGAAAAATGAGTAAATAAAATATGAAAAAAAACCAGGCATTATGGTGCATGCCTTTAATCCCAGCATTTAGGAGGCATAGGTAGGCTGATCAATGTGAATTCAAGGCCAGCTAGGAAATCTTACCTTAAAAAAAAAAATAAAACCCACAAAAGTAAGACTGGAGAGATTGCTCAGCAGTTAAGGGTACTTGCTTGCAAAGCCTACCTGCCCAGGTTCAATTCCCTAGTACCCACATAAGACCAGATGCACAAAGTGGTGCATGCATCTGGAGTTCGTTTGAAGTGGCCAGAAGTCCACTTTAAAAAAAAATTAAGCTGGGCGTGGTGCCTTTAATCCCAGCACTCCGGATGGGATGCAGAGGTAGGAGGATTGCAGTGAGTTCAAGGCCACCCTGAGACTACATAGTGAATTCCAGGTCAACCTGGGCTGGAGTGAGATCCTACCTGGTGGGGGGGGGGGAAGCAGGTGGCACTCCTATTATTAACCAGTCTACTCACTTTTGTAGTGTACTAAAGAAAACCTTCCTAAAAATAAAGATATGGAGACACAAAAGTAGAAAGTAGCTAAGCTACATTCAGATATGCAGTGACAAGGGAAGACATATGTGTGGAGGTCAGAAGACAATCTCAAGTGTCAGAACTGGCCTTCCACCTTAGGCTGGGTCTCTAGTTTGCTGGTGTGTATGCCAGATTAGCCAGCCCACAATCTTGTGGGAAATTCTTCCATCTCCTCTCACTGTAGGTGCGCTGGGATTACAGATGAGAACTGTTGCATCTATCTTTACATGGTTCTAAGAATCCAAACTTGGGTCCTTGCTTGTGACTTTCTTTTCCTTTTCTGTCCTTTCCTCTCTCACCACCCTCATGCATGGCAGGCAAACACTACTACTGAGTTACATTGCCAGTCTGAAGTGACTTTTTTTTTTTTTTTGGACATGAGAATATTTTAACCTGTGAATATTTAAAGGTAAAATATCAAAGGTGCTATCATACCTTTTCCTAATCCTACCGTAGTAAAATGGGGGCTATCAGTAGGTGAGTCAGACTATGCAAGTTGCAAAATGGATGCAAGAACATCACCAATAAGTTGGACTCCAGAAAACTCTGTCTAGGATTTTATTAGACTGCTTTTTTCCCCCAATATACCTATATTGGAAGATTGAGACGAAAAGGCACAAACTCACATTAAATAAACAAGGTAATCTAATCAGTCCTACAAAGTGTAGTTTGTAAAAGAAGTAGCACGAGGAACCAACCAAACTCAGTCAGGGAGTCCCTTTAGGGACTTGTAAAAGAACGATTTGGGAAGATATACATGTGCCCACAATACTGACCCTGCCCCTCCCCGACCTCTCTCCATAAGGCCAGAGCCCAGCAGCCTCCTGCAGAGGCACTGCTGCTTTCAGTTGTGACTGAGACCCTGGAAATTTAATGGCAGTAGACGGTCTGAAGGGACATGACCCACTCTTTAGTATCACCAGAGCTGGGCCTTGGAGCATAAGCCCCTCTGAGTGCTAGTCAGTTAAGGGGTGGCTAAGGAGGCAAGGGGTTACTTAAAAGAAGCCAACATGGTTGCCCAGCAGCAACACCATCCATGGGGATGGGACAGACCAGATATCTCCCTCATTTATGTTTACTTATATGCAGGAGCCCCAGATCTAGGCTGCTCAGCTCATTTGGATACGTTCAAATGCGGCAATAGGTGGAGGCAGGAGAAGCCAGAGCAAAGGCAGGTAAGAGCAACCCTGACGGGAGCTGATGTGATTGATATGTGTGAATCACAAAGTGCTGAAGGAAGGAAACGAACATCTTCTCACCCTCACACCACATAAACAACTGTCTGCTTAGAGGATCTTTTCCTCCCAAGACAACTCACATCTGGACTTCACCTAGTTGATGAATGAAGAAGGAAAATCTTTAAGCACAAATATAATTGATAGGTAACACAGAGCTTATAGGAAAACATTTACATTTTTCTCCAGTAGGAATGCCTCTTCCCCAACTTTCCCAGTTGAATACATGCTACCAGCAGTTGAAATGCTAATCACAAACCAAAATGCCCCCAGTCTGTTACTAAAGACCCCATAAGGTGAGGAATACAGAGGAAGGTTTCTGTAATAGGACATCTCCTGGTCCCAAAGGGACCTCAATGAAAGTCAGAGCTAATCATGCTGAGGGGTCCAAATCTGTCCACCCTTGCTCCAGGAGGGAAGCATCCAATCAGGCTGTCACAGGTACAGTCTTGTGAGACAGTCCCTTATTGCACTTAGAAATGAATAAGGCAAACACACTGACAAAAGCACAAGGATAAATTATCCCACCCTGCTTCTCACTAACTAAAAGAAACATGGTCTCTATCAGAGGCACCCAGGCTAGCATGGGCGTGGATCTCTGTATACTCAGACCAACTGACCTCAGAAGGCTTGGGAAATGTCAGATGACACCACCTCTGTCTTGAGTCTCCCACCAGGAAGGCATACTCAGGTTTGCCCAGCTGGAGAAGCTAGGAAGCACCCAGCAGCTTCTCCTCCCCTCCTCCTTCCACAGCCTACTGTGGAAGAGTTTTAGGCTATGGTCACTGCTTGCTTTTGATTGTCCAGGACAGAACTCAGCATGGGGGCAGTATGAGCTGAGTTTGACCCACAAACTGCTTTCCAACAACTGGAGACAAGAGGGTACATGTTCTGCTGGAAAAACAAAAGCTTTGTGCATGCTCAGTTTTGTGCAGCATGAAAAGATCAGGACTCTTGCATCCTAGCCAGCCTCAAAGACAGAGGAGAGGAATCTAAGAAAGCACAAGAAGAGAGGATTATTGCTGAGTGGCAGCACCAGCCCGAAAGGGAAGAGGAGCATGGACACACAGAGCTCCTCAGGGGTCACACAGATTGGTGTCTATGGGCAGACTCAAGTCTAGGGGCCATACTGGACAATTCCCCCCAGGTGGGGAGTGACTAGGTGTTCAGACAGAGTGGGCAATAGGAGAGCTAAGAAGTCAAGTTGTTTCTAAATCTGTAACCAGAGATGCAATGACTGGGGCAGAGGTTCTTCATTCTTTGCTAACTTTCCTTAGAGGCTCACTGGGCCTTGGGCCTAAGCACCTCCTTGGCGCTGAGAGCATGCAAACAACAGGGTACATGTTGCAGAGGTCAGAGTTATGAAGCCACATTCCTGTATTTCTAACTCACCCTCTCTCCCCATGTAAGCACTCAAAATTCCCAAAGATTTGCCCAGGAAGTAAAATACCTCAGTTTAGCCCAAGGCTGAAAACAAATGAACTTAAATTGAAACATCATAAAAGGCAGCTATAATTTGAAAGACTTAAAATGTCACTTGGAAATGAAGGTTGAGGGAACACACAAAAATGGGTCATAACACAATGGAGAGAGAGGGAGGAGCTGTAAATACAGCAACCTACGTCATGTATCTCAGAGGAGCAGGCTCCCGCACACACGGCTCTGCAGTATCAGATGGTCTATTTGTTCACAATAGTAAAGGGCATCTAGAATCAGCTACAGTAAGGGATTGAAAGTTGCCTGAAGAATGGGCACAAAAAGGCTGCGTCCGGAGATGGCCTGCCACTCATCAGGAGGGTGGAGCTGCTGGGCCTTCCTGTTGACCACTGTCTTGCAAAACTAGAAGAGAAATACAGTTATTAAAGAAGCAACAGGGGAAAACAAGCACACTATAAATCATCTTGAGTGGAGGAATTTCCAAAGGAGGAAGGATGCCAGTTTATGGAGGCCTTGCAGGGAGTGGAAGCTGAGACTCCACAGTGATTGTGAAACTGGCATCCACTTAATTCTCCCCTTCTGCCTCCCAGAAGCTGCTTAAGAAAATGGGTTTGGGCTGAAGATGTAGCTTAGTGGTCAAGTGCTTGCCTAGCATGCCTTTAACCCCTAGCACTGAAGAAACATGAGAGAGGAGAGAGGAAGAGAGGGAGAGAGGGAGAGAGGGAGAGAGGGAGAGAGGGAGGGAGAAAGAGAGAGAGAGAGAGAGAGAGAGAGAGAGAGAGAGAGAGAGAGAGAGAGAGAGAGAGAGAGAGAATGTGAAGCAGCCAGGAGAGCAGGGATGTGAGCATTACTGCTGGGGAGGACCCAGGTCTCCTTAGCTAGAGAACACTCAGCTTTGTTTGTTTTTCGAAAAAGGGTCTCAAGTACTCTAGTCCAGGCTGACCTGGAATTCACTATGTAGCCTTAGGGTGGCCTTGAACTCACAGCAATCCTCCTACTTCTGCCTCCCAAGTGCTGGGATTAAAGGCATGTGCCACCATCCCTAGCCACACTCAGCTTTTTCTTTGATCAAGTAATTCTCTCTCAGAGTCTGAGAGCAGGGCCAAGTGTTTCATTACATGAGCAGAACTGCTCCTGGGCTACTGGCATACGTCTTGAGGTGTGCAGGCACTAGAGAAGAACCAGCACTGGGAGCTGACAGAAGCAAGGCTGTGAGGAAGAGTGAGCATGTGAAACCCCAGAGCCCATCCTAGCCTGTGATCCAGAAAGATACTTGCTGCCTCTGTTGAGGACAGAAACTTCTTGTGGCATCAATGCCAAGAAAAGCTATCTGGCCAGTGAGCTTTCCAAGGAAAGGGCAAGGAAGGCTAGGATTGGGGAGCACTAGGAGCACTTCTGGCATGAACAGTAGAGCAAGTGCCCCAACACGCTAGCTTCAATGCCATGGCTCCAGTTCAAGAGGAGTGGTCAGTGGCACTCTGCACTAACTTCTCCCCACCCTGTCCATGTTGATATGGGTGCTCTTTATAAAGCATGCCCCCGAAATGTCCTGAGAGCCAGGATCCCTTTTAGTGGAAGCAAAGTAGTCACCATCATTACTAGTTAAGGATGAGCAATGATTTCACTACAGTGAGCTTCTGAGGCATTGAGGACCCAAGCTGATTTTGACATTTATGACATGCACAGGAAGAATGAAATTCAGTACATACAGTGCAGAAGGGGGAAGGGTGGCTTTAGTCATCTGCTGTCATTCCTTTCACTGGGTCCTTTTGTCTCATCTGAAAGAGAAAAGGGGGAAAGTTTGAAAGCTCTTGATACTGATAGAACTCCACCAGAAATATTTTCTGCCTTCTCAATCCTGCCAATGGATAGGATTTTTTTATGCACAAAGCAAAAATGCAGAATAGAAGCTTGTATATCTCTCAAGGCATACCATTTGTAGTTTAGTTACTGGTCCTCCTACCCATTACTGATGCTTTCTCACTGCTTGTAATAAGATGCAACTTCTTTTAAGAGAAGACAACCATTTCCCCTACTGTCGGAGACAAGGGGTGCCCTGGAATAATTCCTTGTTTTGTTGTTTTAGTCTAATGTCCTAAGAATGGTTATTTCCTGTTTCCTGGGGCATGTATGACATGAGAGACTGTTTGTTTTTGTTCTATTTTTCAGACAGGGTTTCACTGTAGCCCAGGATGGCTTTAATCTCATGACAATCTTCTTGCCTCAGCCACCCAAGTGCTGAGAACACAGGCATGAAGTTCCATACTTGGCTGCAACATAGATTCTCTAATATTTGTGATCTTTCTTTGATCCAGTCAATGTAAGTGTTTTATATATAAAGAACACAAAACTGGGGGCTGGGGAGGTAGACACTACTCGCATAAAGCAGGGTGCAAAGTGGCCTATGCATCTGTAATTCTAAGACTGCTTCAAAATACGAGGCAAAAATCTGGATGTGCCAGTGCATACCTTTAACCCTAATACTTGGGAGGCTAGGTTAGGATGATCACTGAGTTAGAGGACAGCCTTGTCTACAAAGTGAGTTCTAGGTTAACTTAGTCTAGAGTAAACCCTACCTCAAAAAACCAAAAACAACAAAAATCCAGTTCAGTTACCGGTCTAGTAACAATAATTTTTTTTTTTCAAGGTAGGGTCTCACTCTAGCCCAGGCTGACCTGGAATTCACTATGTAGTCTCAGGCTGTCTTCGAACTCACAGCAATCCTCCCTAACTCTGCCTCCTGAGTGTGCCGGGATTAAAAATGTATGCCAACATGCTTGACTCAAAAACTTTTTTAAAAATAAGTAAATCTGGGAGCTGGGGAGATGGCTCCATGGGTAAATGTGTTTGTTGTGCAAGTATGATGACCTCAGTTCAGATCCCCCAGATGCAGTAATGAGGGTCTGTCATGGGAGGTGGTGGAGACAGGAGAATCTTGGAAGCTAGCCTGACATGTGCAGTGGTGAACAAGAGACTGCCTCAAACAAGGTGGAAGGCAAGGACCAATACCTAAAGGTGACCTCTGACCCCTACATGCGCTTCCCAGCCCTCATTTGGTGTTGGCTTCCATTCATAAGGGTCTCACTCTAGCCCCAGGCTGACCTGGAACTCATTCTAGTCCCAGGCTAGCCTCAAATTCATGGTGATCCTCCTCCCTCTGCCTCCTAAGTGCTTGGATTAAAGGCATGTGCAACCATACTGGCTTAAAATATATTTTTAAAATTTACTTATTTGAGAGAGAGAGAGAGAGAGAGAGACATAAAGAAGAGAAAGAGAGAAAAAGAGAGAGAGTATGTGTGTGTTGGCACACCAGGGCCTTTTGCCACTGCAAACTAACTCTAGACATGTGTGCAACTTTGTGAATCTGGCTTTATGTGGGGAATCTAATCTGGGGTGTCAGGGTTTGCAAGCAAGCACCTTTAACCACTGAGCCATCTCTAACCTGGTAAGAAATATTTTTATTATTGCTGTACCCAGGAGAGTGAATTCCCCATTACAGACATGAACATAGGCTAGTCGGAAAGCTGAAGAAAGAATAAGTACTAGATATATAATTGGACCAAATGGCTTTTAAGGTACCCACTTCCACTCTTGAGCCTCTTGGGGGAGGGCAAAAACAAGGGAAAGGTAGAAGAGAGGAGAGGAACCAAGCCAGGTGGAAGACTGCTCTTTTTTTTTTTTTTTTTTTTTTTGAGGTAGGGTCTCACTCTAGCTCAGGCTGACCTGGAATTCACTATGTCTCAGGGTGGCCTTGAATTTATGGTGATCCTCCTACCTCTGCCTCCCAAGTGCTGGGATTAAAGGCATGCACCACCACACTGGACCTGATCTTTTTTTTTTTTTTGAGCCAGAGTCTCCTTTTACTATTTCTGGTGCTCTACCACGTCCAGCGACTACTCTCCTATTAGCACATATTTCCTGACAATTTTCTTTTTAGTACAAAGAACTAATCTCTTAATCGTTTGTTTCTCGAATCTTTGAGTCTCACCACAATGAGCCCATCCCCCATAGGGCCTAGACTCACAGCAATGGTGACTACTGCGACCAAGGCCTCTTGCCACTGCAAAGAACCCCAGATGCATGTACCATTTTGTGCATCTGGCTTTACATGGGTACTAGGGAATTGAACCTAGGCTATCAGACTTTGCAAGCAAGCACCCTTAACCACTGAGCCATCTCTCTGGCCCCTCTTTTCTATTTTTTTTTTTTAATGTTTGTTTAAAAAAATTTTTTTGCTGGGTGTGGTGGCGCACGCCTTTAATCCCAGCACTTGCCAGGCAGAGGTAGGAGGATTGCCGTGAGTTCAAGGCCACCTGAGACTACATAGTGAATTCCAGGTCAGCCTGGGCTAGAGTGAGACCCTACCTCGGAAAAAAAAAAAAAAAGAAAGAAAATTTTTTTTTTGAGGTAGGGATTTGCTCTAGCCCAGGCTGACCTGGAATTCACCATGTAGTCTCAGGAAACAATTATTTTTATTTTTATTTATTTGCACCTTTGTGTATTTGTGTGTATGGGTGCACCAGGGCCTTTTGCCACGGAGAATGAATGCCAGACCCTTGTATCACTTTGTGCATCTAGCTTATGTGGATGGCTGAGGAATTGAACTGAGGTTCACAGGCTGAACCATTTTCTCAGCTATTCTTTTTTTTTTTTTTCCTTTCTTTTTGTTAGGACTAAGGTGACCAAAAGTCTCAAGCTTCTCTCTTGTATGCAGGTACATGTGTGTGTACATGTATGGGCATGTCAGGGCCTCTTGAACACCAAATACTTGTGCCATTTTTTGCATCTGTCTTACATGGATGGCTTGAGAATTGAACCTGGGGCCAGCAGGCTCTGCAAGCAAGTTCCTTTAACTGCTGAGCAATCTTCCCAGCCCCTCAAGCCTCTCTCTTATATAGATTCCCTGGACATTCAGATTTACCATTTCCTGAATATCTTTGCAAAAGAATTAAGGACTGTGTCCAAATCCTGCCACTTGGCTGTTAAATGTATCTGAATGAATAACCCAAACATCTGCCTTCGGAAGGAACTAACTCAGCACACCAACTTACGAGTGAGTCAGCCCAGGAAGAGTGTCATCCAAATGGTAAAACAGTTCCCTGGGGCTCTGGAGGAAGGAAGGGCTCCTAGGCCCAGGTGGCGCCCTAGACTGTGCTGTGAAGTACAGACCATCTGTGGAGTATGGGCATCAGGGTTGCCCAAGCCAGGCCCCCACCTAACCTTACAGCAGAGTTGGACACTCAGGGTCTATGCCAACCCCTGGCTAGAGCAAGGGACAAAGAGACAGCAGTTCTTAAGAAATAGAACTTCCTATCTATTTTTAGTCCCAAGATGGGGTGAGGACCCCAAATGGCATGTAGAGGGTAGAGTAAGGGGAATAATTAAGAGCTGGGGCCAGACAGCACTGGACACTTACTCTTGACTCTGTCACCTGCAGGCCCTGACACAACAGTGCTGAGCTCTCAGAGCCTTCCCTGCTTCAGCTGAGGGTGTGTGCTCACAGGCAAGGTAATGGCTGTGTAGGAAAGTGTGTGTAAAAGCCCCTAGAACAATGCCAAGCATGTGGGGAGTGCCTGACAGTTATTCACTGATCCCCTCCTGAGTGGGTCTCTCTGGAAGTCTCCTTAAATATGACAGGAATGTTGCTGGGTCTTTAGGCTCTCAGGGAGGGAGCTCCCCTCCTGGGATCCATGCCAAGGTCAAAAATAAAAATAAATAAAAAATTTGAAAATCCTCCCACCTCTAAAGATAGCTCAGAACAACTATACACAAGTCCGAGTTTGCATGTGCTGTGGCTGTCCTCAGTGGCTAATGTGTGTGGTGATGATGAATCAGCCAGCTCACCTCCCTGCCAGGGTCACCTCAACTTCCACAGCCCAGCACGATCCCCCACCTGGCTCTGAAGAACACTGCAGCAGCTATATTGCTCACTTGGCACTGGGCACTCTGTGGTGGTGCCAATCCCACAGCTAGACTGCAAAGTCAAGAGCACAGGCTGTTTCCATACTGCCTAGCAGCATGCCTTACCCACAGCAGGGCCTGACTTGTTCTCAGAACCACAGGGAGGTGAGGTGTGCCTCACTCAGCATAGCTCCTTAATATTCACATGTATACCTGGTATCCATCCCACTTACCTCATCCAGCTGTCTCTTCGTCTCTTCTTCCATCCTCCGAATGTCATCCATAGTCAGGTCAACCCACTTATCGAGCCAGCAGAACAGCTGCCTGTGGAAGTTTGTAAACAGACGCTTCTCTTGCTATAAAAAGGAGGGAACAAGTTAGAACCCAGAAGAAGGCCATGCCGCAGCCCTCCTCTGCACTAGTACTAACACTCCTGGGCAGTGGAGGGAGGGATGCTTGGATGAGCCGGGTCAGTGATTTTTGACTTCAAACATATGACAGGTAGTGAGTAAATACTACTCAGACAGGCAGCCCATGAGATCCAAACCAAGCCAAGGCCCCGAAACAGTCACAGTTCCTCTGGTCTTTGGTGCCTACTGCTAGGTTATAACTAGCCAGCAACTATGAAATGTAGCCCAAGGTGTGACTCTAGCACATCAGACAATGAAAAGGCTGTCAGACTCCATAGGTATGCCAGTGCAGGAATTCAGGGAACTGGAGAATATGGCTCAAGTGCCTCTAGTCTTTTAGCTTCAGGAAAAGGGAGACTGGGTTCTATTTATATTTAGTCACAGCAAGTGTCTTCCTGTTTCCTGCTTTCACCTCAGTTTCCCTCCCTGTCACATGTAATGCCCTTAGATAGTATTAAACTGTAAGACAACTATGTTCTGGGGGAAGGGGAGGTCTGCTGAAGCAAACTAAATATTCCAAAGCTAACAACTAGGACACAGTCACACAGTTGTATGACCCTCCAGCTGCAATACACACACACACACACACACACACACACACACACACACCACATAGTTGTATGACCCTCAAGCCCCAAAACACACACACACACACACACACACACACACACACACCCCTCACCATGCTCACTTACCTTATGTATAAAGTTTTCCACTTTGTTTTGCAGGCCCCACCACTTGAACTTGACGGTAACCAGTTTGTATGCACACATATATGGGCAGTCTTTCTGATTTACAAGTTCTTGCTGCATTAGAAACATACCCAGAGGCAGGCTGGTAACTAAGAGGAAAAATTTCAGGCTGTCCCTGGGTCTAGCCCCCAGCTATTCTCCTCATTTGGGAAAGACCCACCCACATCATGCCCAGCCCCCTGGTGGTAAGGGTGTGGACTGCACCTTCCAATTTGGGCCCAAAGGTCCTCTGCCTGTCTTGATAGATTTAAATTTTGCTGGGTCTTCCTCTGCCTTGTAATCCTGAGAATAGTGAAATTGGGGTTGGAAGAGAAAGGAAAAAGGAGAGGGAGGAGCAGGTATGAGAGAGAGAGGGAATGGGGGAGAGCAGATTTTTTTGTTAGTAAACACTTCATACCAGTTCTTGATGCTGCTGGTGCACTGCAAATACAGGAACATCTTTTTTTTTTTTTTTTTAAATAATATTTTATTTATTTATTTGAAAGAGTGAGAGAGAGAAAGAATCAAACATAGAGAGAGGCAATAGGTGCACCAACCTTTATGTGGGTACTGGGGAATTGAACCCAGGTTCTTCTACTTTGCAAGCAAGCGCCTTAACCAATAAGCCATCTCCCCAACCCCAAGAAAATCTTATAAACAAGATGTAGAACTGTTTACCCTTGCCTCAGAGGAAAGCTCTATGTGATTTTCTCTGCCAGGGGTTGTTTTCAATTATGTCAGTATGAAAGTGTCACCAGATTGTCTGAGTAGGCACATATTTCCAGTGCTTAAGACAGATTTTCAACTTGGGTAAGCATCCAAATTGCTAGGGAAGACTTTCAAAGTACAGGTTTTTGGGCAATCCTACCTAAAACTCAGTTACTAAATGAAAATAAATAGCTGAGCATAGTGGTACACACCTGTAATCCCAGCACTCAAGAGGTGGAGGCAGGATGATCAAGAGTTCAAGATCATCCTCAGCTACATGGAAATTTCAAGGCCAGCCTTACATTAGACCATCTCGAAAATAAATTTAAAAAATCTCTGTAGGTGATCCTAAAACACAGCCAGTGCTAAGATCAACTGGTAATCATTCTTAAATTTTTCTAGTTTAATCTCCATTCTGTTTTAATAAAAAATTCTTGAAGCTGGGCATGTTGGCAGATTCCTTTAATCCCAGCTCTCTGGAGGCTCAGGCAGGAGGATCACCACGAGTTAAAAGCCAGCCTGGACTACAGAGTGAGTACCAGGTCAGCCTGGGATAGAGTGAAACCCTACCTCAAAAAAAAAATCATTACAAGAAATGTTCAATGTCTAGAACCTACCCTCTTGTGCACTATAATCAGTTCTATCTGTCTGTCTGTCTGTCTGTCTGTCTGTCTGTCTGTCTGTCTGTCTGTCTGTCTGTGTCTGTCTGACTGTCTGTCTATCTGTCTATCTATCTAACAATCATTTATTTTATTTTATTTATTTATTTATTTTTGTTTTTTTCCAGGTAGGGTCTCAGGCTACCTGGAATTCACTATATAGTCTCAGGGTAGCCTTGAACTCACAGCAATCCTCCTACCTCTGCCTCCAGAGTGCTGGGATTAAAGGCGTGCGCCACCACACCTGGCTTCAATAATTTATTTATTCACTTACTTAGTTACACACACACACACACACACACGACAGACACTGCTATGCGTAGGTACTAGGGAGTCAAACTTGGCTAGCCAACTTTAAAGCAAGGGTCTTCAACTGCTGAACCATTCCCCCAGCCCCTAAATTTTTTAACTGATACATAATAGCATTTTAAAAATGATATATATGCAGGCATAGTACACGCCTTTGATCCCAGCACTCAGGAGGCAGAGGTAGGAGGATCACTGTAAGTTTGAGGCCAGCATGGAACTACAAAGTAAGTTCCAACTCAGTTTGGGCTAGTGAGACCCTACCTCAGAAAAAAATAAAAATAAAAAGATATATGTGATGCATGGGTATCCTGTGAGATATATTTATTTCTGAGTGAAAGAGAGTGAGTGATGTGCTAGGGCCTCTTGCCACTGAAAACAAACTACAGACACAAGCAGCACTCTGTGCATCTGGCTTTAAGGGAGACTGGGAAATCAACCTGGTTTCCCAGGCTTTGCAAACACCTTTAACAGCTTAGCCATCTACCCAGACCTCCTGTAATAGCTGATACATGTTTACATTGTGTAATGTTTAAATTATGTTGACTGTATTGACCTCAAACATGTACCATTATCATTCCCTACAGTCACCTTGTTATGCAACAGTAAACTAGTGTCTTATACCTAACTCTGAGTACCCACTGATCAACCTCTCCTCCCCAACCTCACTGATTTATATACAACCAATTCTCTGTGTTAATTCATCACAACAAAATTTAATTTTCAGGGCTGGAGAGATGGCTTAGCAGTTAAGGTATATGCCTACAAAGCAGAAGGACCACAGTTTCCAGTACCCACATAAAGCCAGATGCACAAGGTGGTGCATGTGTCTGGAGTTCATTTTCAGTGGCTGGATGCCCTATTGCGCCCATCCTGTCTCTCTATCTGCCTCTTTCTCTCTCTCTCACTCTCCCTCAAATAAATAGAATTTAAATATAATAGAAAAAAATAAGTTTAATTTTCAGCTGCTCCTCTCTACACTGACTAATGTGGA
This sequence comes from Zapus hudsonius, assembly GCA_004024765.1. Classification (NCBI taxonomy): domain Eukaryota; kingdom Metazoa; phylum Chordata; class Mammalia; order Rodentia; family Dipodidae; genus Zapus; species Zapus hudsonius. The sequence goes on along the minus strand of PVHP010004639.1, from coordinate 7,186 downwards.
TTCATTATGGCACCTACTTAAAAATAATGAAGATTAGCTGGGCGTGGTGGCGTACACCATTAATCCCAGCACTTGGGAGGCAGAGGTAGAAGGATCACTGTAAGTTTGAGGCCAGCCTGAGACTACATAGTGAATTCCAGGTCAGCCTGGGCTACAGCATGATTGTACCTTGAAAAACAAAAACAAAAGTCAAAAATAGAACAAAGAACACACAGCAGAACTTCCTTCTGAGCCAAGATAGGTAAAGTTCCCATTTAACCCTTAGAAGTCACTGCACCCCAAATCTTTCAGTCACTCCTACCTTGCTAAGTACTTGGCTTCGGTCTGCAATGTCTATATATATGGCTTCCACATGTTTCCATGTCTCAGGCTCCAGCTTATGCACCTGAAGGAAAAAGGAGAACCACCTGTACATGTGCGATTATTGTTAGCTAAATGGCATCTTTACCCCAAGTGCACACCTAGAAGCACCTCTTCCTGTAACATAGATGTGATATTCATGTATGTATGTATGTATGTATGTATGTATGTATGTATGTATGTATGTATATGTTTGTGGGGGTTTTTTTAGAGGTAGGTTCTCGCTCTAGCCCAGGCTGACCTGGAATTCACTATGTAGTCCCAGGTTGGCCTCAAACTCACGGTGATCCTCCTATCTCCACCTTCCAAGTGCTGGGATTAAAGGTGTGCGCCACCAAGCCTGGACCTAGATGTAATATTCTTACAAGTTAGGAATTATATATGGGTTAGACAACTAGAAACACCTCTTCCTATGATATTCCTATGAGTAAAAAATTATATACGGGTTGAATATCCATAATCTGAAAATCCAAACTGCAAAATGCTCTAAAATCTGAAACTTTCTGAGTCAACTAACATGATGTCAACAACATTCTGCATTGGAGCTAACCATGCAGCTCATGCCTAGAAACACTTGGGCGCCCCAAATAGGAGGATCCCCATGAGCTTGAGGCCAGCCTGGGCTAGAGTGTACCCATGCCTCAAAAATAAAAGGGCTGGAGAGATGGTTCAGCAGTTAAGGCACTTGCCTGCAAAGCCTGACAACCTGGGTTCGACTCCCCAGTGAGAAAGAAGCGGACATAGAGAGACAGTGGGTGTCAGGTAAAGCCAGATCACAAATGGCACATGTGTCTGGAGTTCGTTTGCAGTTGCTGGAGGTCCTGGTGTGCCCATTAAAAATAAATAAATAAACCAAATGTGGTGGCACACGCCTTTAATCCCAGCACTCGGAAGGCAGAGGTAGGAGAATTGCCATGAGTTAGAGGCCACCCTGAGACTACATAATGAATTCCAGGTCAGCCTGGGCTAGAGCAAGACCCTGCCTTGAAAAACCAAAAATAAATAAAATTTCTTATCTGACCTCATGCGATGGGTCAGAGTGCATTACACTAAGGATACTGCATAAATTTACATCCAAGCCATGTATATCGATGCATACCAAACATGAATGAATTGTGTTTATACTTGGGTTCCTTTGTCATAATATCTCATTTGCATGTACTCATGTGAACAATCCAAAGTCTCTAGTTTGAAACAGTTCTGGTACCAAGCACTTCAGGTAAGGATTACTGAACCTTACAAAACTGGCACAAAGTTATCCAAAGACATTGGAAAAAAGGATTTTAAGGAGGCATAAACTTGAGAACGAGATGCTGTGGTCTTTTTTAGTCTAAGGTCCATTTCTGCAGGCTCCTTAGAGCATCTACAATGTTGTTACACCGCCCACCTTGGTAAAGACAAAAATATCGCTGGGCATGTTGCTTGCTAGGCCACATAATGCTTATGACACAAATTTTAAATATACAGAAAGATACAATGAAGAATGACTCTTTCTTTTGCTTGTCCCTCAGCTACACTCCAGTAACAGACACTAGAATCTATCACATGCAAACATCTGTGTGCAGAGAGTTCTCTTAATATAAACAACAGCACATATCTTGCTTTTTAACTGAACAGTACATTGAGGACTGTTCTCTATCAGCTCATACTCATATGTATATGAAATTTACAAGCAGAGAGAATGAGAATGGGTGTGCCAGGGCCTCTTGCCACTGTAAGCAAACTCCAGATGAATGTGTCACTTTGTGTATCTGGCTTTACGTGGGTACTGGGGAATCAAACCCAGGCTGACAAGCTTTGCAATCAAGCTCCCTCACCCCTCATTTCTGTAGGTAGCTGCACTGGGATCACGGAAGCCTAACACAGGTTCTAGTTTTTAGGCTGGATCTGGGAATCTGAACTCATTCACTCAGAGTTGCATAGCAAGCATTTATCTACTGAACTATTTCCTCAATCCTCTTTGCTTTTTAATTTTTTTAATATTTTATTTATTTATTTGAAAGAATGTCAGAGAGACAGACAGACAGAGAGAATGGGCATGCCAGGGCCTCCAGCCACTGCAAACGAATTCCAGACTCATGTGCCACTTTGTATATCTGGCTTTACAGGGGTACTGGGGAATCGAACTCAGGTCCTTATGCTTCACAGGCAAGCATCTTAATTGCTGAGCCATCTCTTCAGGCCCCTCTTTGCTGTTTTTTTTTTTTTTTTCTTTTTTTTGGTTTTTCGAGGTAGGGTCTTGCTCTAGTCCAGGCTGACCTGGAATTCACTCTGTAGTCTCAGGGTGGCCTTGAACTCACGGCAATCCACCTACCTCTGCCTCCCGAGTGCTGGGATTAAAGGCGTGCACCACCACGCCTAGCTTTTTCTTTTTCTTTTTTTTTGAGCCATGGTTCCACTCTAAAGCTCACCTTGAACTCATGGCAGTCTTCCTGCCTCAATCATCTCTATCCAATCAGATCTTTTATTTATTTTTTTGAAGCAGAGTCTCACTCTAGCCCAGGGTGACCTCTCTGTAGCCCAGGCTAGTTAGTGATCCCACTTCAACCTCCCGAGTAATAGGACTAAAGGTGTGAACTATCATTCCTAGCTGTGTGTGTTTGTGTGTGTGTGTGTGTGTGTGTGTGTGTGTGTGTGTGTGTGTGTGTGTGTATCAGCTCTTTTTAATGATTACATAGTATATAGCTATTTGGCTTTACAATTTATTTGTGTCCTACTAATGGCGTCCTATGTTGCTCTGAATTTTTGGCTACACATGAAATGCTGAAATAAATCTTGTATGTTATTTCACATGTGAGAAAACTGTCTAATAAATTCCTAGATGTAGAGCTGCAAAGTCAAAAAAAAGATGCGTTTATTTGGTGTATGTGGTATGTGTGGTGTATGCAGATGTGTGTACAGACACAGGAGTGTGGAGCCAGATGAGGATGTCAGGTGTCCTCCTCCGTCACTCTTAGGCCTTATTTATTTGAGATAGTCTCTCACTGAACCTGGAGCTCACCAGCTTTTGGTCAGTCTGACTGACCAGTGAGGTTAGAGTGTGCAGCTACGTCCAGCTTTTTACACAGGCGTCAAGCACTTTTACTCACTGAGCCATCTCCCCATCCCAACAAGTGTATTTTACATTTGGAGAATTCTTCAAGTTGTGTTCTACAGACAGTGCAATCCTGATGCTTTAAAAACATTGCTTCTGCCGGATGTGGTGGTGCACGCCTTTTAATCCCAGCACTTGGGAGACAGAGGTAGGAGGATCACCATGAGTTCAAGGCCACCCTGAGACTACATAGTGAATTTTAGGTCAGTCTGGGCTAGAGAGACCCTACCTGGAAAAACAAAACCAAAAAACAAAACAAAACAAAAAACCAAACAAACATTGCTTCCTCTGTGTCAGGAAATGTATTTTAAAGCAACCTCAGTCCTCTAGGAAGGCCCAGGGAAGCATATGAGAGATGACATTTACAAATCAGTGACAAGGTAATCACATCCTGGGAGGACAGGACTGGGGAAAAAGAAGACTGCATAGAGGACCCTGCAACAAGAGGGAAAGGCTACAGGGCAGAGTCCCAATATCCCACCTGAGGCCCAGGACCCTTGGGGTTCCTGGGAAGTGCTACTTACATTCTCCTGGGTTCCAAGATCGGGTTTATGCCAGGTTTCAATTTTAATCAGAAAGTCTTCTTTCATGTACTCATTCTGGAAAGGAGAAAAATGGCTTAGTCACCAGGCTCACAGCTCCCACTACTTCCACACAGTCCAGCACCTAGGAGACTCCAGCCTGGCCTGACACAACAACCAACTTGCCCGGAAGCCCACAGTACTCTAGGCCTGCTTTACCCCAGTAGAATCTTCACTCCAGCCTGGGAGGTCTGTACAATCAACCTCATTTTACAGACAAAGGAGACGATGTTCAAAAAGTTCAAGTGATTTTTTTTTTGGGGGGGGGGTTTCAAGGTAGGGTCTCACTCTAGCCCAGGCTGACCTGGAATTCACTATGTAGTCTCAGAGTGGCCTCAAACTCATGGCAATCTTTGTAACTCTGCCTCCCCAGTGCTGGGACTAAAGGTGTGTGCCATTACACTCAACTAGAATCCTTTTTTTTTTTTTTTTTTGTGGTGCTGAGGACCGAACCCAGGGCCTTGCGCTTGCTAGGCAAGCGCTCATCCACTGAGCTAAATCCCCAACCCTAGAATCCATATTTTGGTTGGTCTTGCATACTACTTATTACTTATACACAGGTGCAGATGGCTAACAGTATGGAAAGAGCACACCAAGACTTCCCAGCCATCCAAAGATATGCATGATGGCTCTTTTCCCTGCAACTAGCCTTTTGCTGAGGCCACTCTTTGGGATATTATCTCCCAACCTTGGCACTTATTGCAATGACAATAAAAGAAAATAAATGAACCTGGAACTACACAATGGGAGAAAATCAACCCATTTTCCCCAGCAGAAATAGTTTTGCAAAGGGACAAAGCAATGAGGTGAGTGTTCTGACGGGTGGACAGGACAGGCAATGACAAAAGGGCTGGTTATGAAAGAGCGATCTTGTGGACTTCACAATTTGCCAAGGGTCAGTACTTACTGGGGTCAACAGACGCCTGAAAGGGAAAGGGATGTCCCAATCAGGCTGGATAAACTGAAACTTGTGTATAGCCCTGAGTAGGCATGACATGAGGAGATGGGAAAGATACAATTCATTCTGTATCCATAAGATCATGTCACATCAGGTAAACCAATGAAGCTTAAAGTAGCTACCACACCAATAGGCAAATGCCTTCTCAGGACTAGAAAGACTGACCCTCGAGAACCCCAAAGTCATCCAAGGGGGCTGCTGGGACATCTGTATAGGTACATTTTCACTTGTCCTTCTCTTATAAATCATCTGTAATTCCTTCCCCTGGAAATACTTACTGTAATAACTGCTCCACCGTAAAGACATGGAAAGAAGAGAGAAAAAGGTTAATGATAAACAAATAAATATCACCCTTCCCTGGGACCATAGAGTTCTCCAATTCCCACCATCACCTCCATGCCCCAGTGAGTTAGGAAAGGCTCAATGTGCCACCCTGCCCCATCTCACACCCTCAAATTCATTTAGACAATAATCCCATCAGACCAACTCTGGGATTTAATTTTAAAAATGCCACTATGGGCTTCTTGAGATTTTCTCATGGGACAAGGAAAAGGACTGTCTCTAATCACTGAGAGCCTGTGGCTCATTACTGCCTGAAGCACCATAGGAGTGACCCCCACCTCCTGGTGCACAGAGCAGGCCACTATGAGCCAAGCACTCTATCTGCCCGAGGCACCCTTCCTCATGCTGTAACCAAACCTCTCACGCTCTGCACTCCTGCCATTGTAACGGGACCCCCTTGGACAGCACAGGTCAATTATTTATCAGAGAAAATGCCTGCAGTTCTCGTGTCACTGTGGAACAGACTAGTTCTCTTCCTGACAACAGGTCAGTTCATTCTTACTCTTGGTATCCCAACTTCTGATGGATGCACACACCATGTTTGGAGCACACACAAAGCCAACAGGCTCCATCACTCTGAAAGTGAAACTAAGAAAAAAACGTAAAAACTAAGGCTACCTTCTGGAATGAGAAACTGAGACATAGGTATATAAGCCACCATGTACAGAAGCAACGCAGACTGCCAGCAGTTTCCAATGAAAGAGATTGAAAGATTAGGGTTCTAACTAAAAGGCCTATACCAAAATAACTGGCCCATTAGTGTAACCTTGAGAAAACCAAGTTGGGACAAAGGAAATGATGGGTATAATATGTATCAGATGCCATCAGGCAGAAAGTCTATTGTCAAACACAGCTCCACCAGCCTGGCCTGCTCTGATGACACTCACCACTCAGTTTCAACTAACCACCATATTTGGAATAGATATTTTCTAAGAAACCCTCTCCTAGTTTGGCCTTTGTAGGGACAAGAGTGTGCTGATTAACAGACACAGGGTCTGGTCACTTAAAGTGGACAGTTATTACCACATGTTGGTATTTTAGTTAGTTATTATTTCGTTTCCCATTTAGAGGAACCATAAAGAAAGAAGGCCCTGACTAGTGAACAGGAATATCTGGCTTGATGCATAATTTTGCATTTCAATATAACTTTAGAGTTTGGCATTTGGGATTTTTATACATTGGTATTTGCAAGCCACTAAGAAATAGATTTACTTGATCCCAACAAATTGGGTTTCTGAATCCATGAGTTGATGACCTCCTCCTGGCCTTTAGTATCAACTCAGGTGGCCAAGTAACTTCCCTCAAACTCTCATAAAATCTCACTTCCTTTTCAAACTTTTTTGCATTCATAGCAACTATAATCACAGGCACATAAGAAAATAGGGCTTTCCTAATAAGACTACTGAGAAGGACTTTTTAAAAAAATATTTTTATTTCCTGGGCTGGAGAGATGTGGTACCCTGCTAATGGGGCATGGAGGAAGTAGGGTTTTGCTGAGTCTGGCAGGCTTCTGGGACAGTCTCCTCCTGATAAGGAAGTTGAGGCAAAGTCCAAGGGCCCCTGTAAATCTTAGCAATCCTGAAAATTCCAAAGCCCCTAGGCAGGCCACAGCTGCCCCTAAGATAAGATAAGCAGATCAAAGCCTAACTTATTCCAACTGCAAATAACAAACCTAAACAATAAGGTTTCATTTCCTCTGCTAACATCACCATTCTATCCATGTATAGAGTCACATAGCCCCCTCAATTTATCTATGTAAATTAGGATACTGGCCCCTACCAATCAAACTCATGAGATGCCCACAGATCTTGCTTCCTATGCTTCTACCTCTGACTTTTCTCTATATAAACA